>NJDC01057517.1:38814-60024 GCA_002245475.1 Calephelis virginiensis | reverse complement strand
AGTACGCATGAACCTATTTTGAACTACTTGTAGCTTTTTAAGATGGGACGAGTACGGCCTCGTGGTTAGGTGAGCTTATATAGATCGCGCGCTAATCACCGAGAGGCGAGGGAGGGGTACATCGTACGATGTGTCGTTTGTGCGGCTTTTCCAGGAACGTTGGTGGTTCTTATGGAATGTTTTTTATAAGTACCCACAACGTGACAAAGTTGTGGTGTGTTCTGCCTATTCCTTCAGGTATGTGGATGTGAAGATACTTGTTTTTTAATTATTTTTTTATGATATTGGAAGGCAAACAAGCAGACGGATTTCCTGATGTTAAGAAATTCACGCCGCCTAGACACTAAAGGTGGTAATGTTGCGTTGCCAACCTGAGGCCGGGATGTTAAGCCTCGAGAAAAAGTAAGTTTACCGGCTACCTTACCCTCCGAACCGGAACACGTCATGACGTTATGGCGGCAAGAATAGGTAAGGCGGTGGTACTAATCCGGGCGAGTCGCTGCTAAACTCTACCACCTAGTCAGATGTTATAAAATTAGCGAGATCTTCGCGGCTGTGTTATGAAAGTTATAAATTTAATCAACAAAGGAACATGTGATTAGGTTTGAGTTTACTAAACTAAATTTTCTTTCCTAAATATAGTAACAGAGCCTACTAAGCCTAAACTGGTTACCTTATTCTAATTGCATGCTTGCCTACTTATATACAAAATAATTATCTCTTATTCTAACCATCCTATAAAATATTATAGATGCCAAAGTTAGTGAGTATGTATTTATGTTTGTTTGGATTAAAATATAGGATACTTTTCATCTCGATCGCACAACGGGTTCCTGTGAAAACGCGGGCGAAGTCACAGGCAACAGCTAGTAACATAATAAATGCGAAAGACTGTCTATCTGTTTATTGCTCTTTCACGGCTAAGTCGCTGAATTAATTTCTATGAAATTTGATATGCTGAGAACTAAACAGTCGGGGTGAAACATCTGCTTCTTTTTTCTTAAAAATCAACTCTTAAATTACTATAATAATCCCCAATTTAAAAAAGTTTTTGTGAAAATCGTAATTATTCCCTGCTGAGGAAGTCGCGGGCAAACAGCTAGTATACCTATATAAGTATACTTTTACCAGAGACCTTTTAGTAGACAGTGAACATGCACGGCTCTCCTGATGGTAAGAAACAAGATAACTGGAATATAGACAACATTGCTAATATATTGTGTCAGTAAATACACACAACATTTTTGTGAAAATAAGAAAATGCCTGCTAAATATCAAACTAGCATTGTCATTCCTCCTCCACCTCATCAAGGCCCTGGATCAAATCTGGAGGATGTCAAATTTGTGTGGAGTAGGAATTTTACAGGTAAGTACCTGTATTACTATTTGGCTACCTATGTCAAAATATTTTTTTTGACCGCTAAAAAAAAACAGGATAATGCCAAGTTAACCGTCAAGGGTTTAGTGTGCACTGTGGCTAATTCCACCAAATGGCTTAAGTTTGATACGTGATGGGGTTTTTTCAAAGGATATTTTATTTTATTATAACTTAACATCAGCCTATCATTGTTAGAGCAAATCACATATTTCAAGTTTGATTCCAACTCTCAATGCCAGTTGTCATTTTTTCAAAAGTGGTTGGTTAATATTAATATTGGTTAATATTGATGCAACAAAGCAAAATGCATGCAGATGCAAAAAACATCCTACCTATTTTAAATTAAATATATTTTGTCCTAAGAAATATTTATAGATTTATTTCAGTGATGGATACCTAATTTAAAATTAGGATTTTAGCCTCTTACAGAAATAAGATTTCCAGTTGCTCAACACCTCTGTGGTCTAGCTGTCCAGGTTTTGGACTTGACCACATGAGGTCCCAGGTTCGATTCCTGAGTCAGGCAACAAAAAGAAAATTTGTTTTTTCAAAAAAAAAAAGGATGTTGCTCGGGATTGGATATATGCACGGTTGGTGATAGGCTTGCCCTGGTTGTGCCTCTGTCTACCCCTTCGGGGATATGAACGTGAAGATACTTTTTTTTCGGTTATTCAATCTTGTATAGTGAAGTATGATAGGCAAGCATTGACTAGATTATTATTCTCTACTGCTATGAAAAAGAACTGATAACTAGCTAAGCGACTGAGCTAAGAGCTTTGCTCACAGTTCAGCCGTTATCTGTTCACACAACAATGTGGCAGAATATGTTGGAATGCTTAAATTATTTTGTTACAACTTCAAATCTATTCTGCAAATAAATATATTTTCTTTCTTTCATTACGGAGGAATTAATTATATGAATTTTAATGACTAATATCAATCAGATGCAGTACCGTTGCAGTAATAATGGTATCAACTTTTAAACATATGTGTCTCCACCGCCAATCATTAACATATAATCAATCAAAAAACAATCAAAGCCAATTAATGCTTACAAAAATTATCTAAAATTAACATGATTTTGTTGATAACAGTCTTACTGTACAACAAACATTGTGCCATCTCTATATTTGTCAGTTCCCTATCTCTGACGTCATATGCTGTCAGATAATTTTGAAAATACAAACAATCAGAAATTAGTCTTATTTTAAAGACGATGGCGGTGCAAGCTAGATGTTGTTTGCCCTATTTTTCAGATCATGGCGGTCAAAAGGGCTGTGACTATATATATCTTTTAATCATTCAATTTGCATTCTTAAAGAACATGAAAATAAGAAAATCTTTAGCAGTTTCAAAGAATCCAATTACATACAAATATTGGTATTTAATCTATCTAGTACTAAACAAACCCTGCTCAAATATTATCTCAGCTCAATTATCTTAGCTCAATTGACATATTTAAAACATAATCTTAAGGCTAGAACTTATTCTGAACTACTGCCATCCTTTTAAAGTAAAGAAGTAAGTAGTGCCTGGGTGTTATGTCCTAATTCCTATTGTGCAAACCTTCCAGCTACACTACTAATATTACTACTGCTAACATAACAATGTCATTATTACAGCAGGAAAATATAAGGCAGTGGGTTCTCATCCAGGCATAGCACTCTGCCAAAAGACATCATGATGGTTAAGACCTATTTAACATTAATATTTTACAAACTACTAAGCAAAGAACCAGGTGGTATATAATTGTACATGGCAGATTTGATACAGAAAATAAAAAGAAAGATACAAAATGAAATTATCATAAAAACATTTTAATATATATCTAAAGGTGGCGGTGCTCCAAACAACAACTTCCAAGATACAGGTTGTATCAATTGTGATAAAACATCTTTAGATTTAAATATTGAATGTACACTATTTAAATATTTCACCATTTCGTAAGCATCTGGAATATTATCACCTTCTGAAGCATATTTAAACAATATTAAACATGGCACTGAGTTCTCTTCACAAATTTTATATATCAAACCCGCGAAACCCCCACCAAAAATCTTAATATCACCATCTAATACTTCGTGTTGTAAAATATCGGTTTCTTTGAGCGAATTTTCATACAAAGTACTGCTAGTTATAAACCTGAATGCAGAGGATAAAATATTTTTCTTCTCTTGGGCAAAGCTACTTGTTAAGACTATAACACTCTTAATGTGTTTTATTGTAGTCCATTCTATTATATTTTCAAGACACTTCCTAGCTTTGTTGTAAATTAGTGGAGCTCTCATTTGGATAACAACTAGGTTTTCAGAATCTGATTTATAAACTTCACAGGAACCAGATATATTGTTGGAGTCCAAGTCATACGGATCGTAACCAATTACCGGTATTTGTGCGAAGGTAAAAATTGAAGCAATTTTTTTCATTTTAAGCGATGAAATTAGCAAGTCACAGGCTAATTGCCCGACATTTCCAACAGCTACACTTGGAATAATAAGTGTGTATCCATTTAGTTCACTATCATCATAGATTTTCCAAATATTCATATCTGACATTTTTAAATTTTCAATACCTATATTTAATTATCAAAAATAATATAAAAATATAGGTTAAGAACTTTGGATTCTACAAACAAAAACAAAAGGCAAATGAAATAAGCACTCAGTAATCAGTATTGCCAGTGGCGTGTTGTCAAAAGAAACGTGCAAAGAGAATTTAACATGTTTTATTGAATCAGGCGTTACTTTGCGGTATTCCATTAAAACAGATGTAAAATGAGCCTTTATTTTGCTTTGCTAATTGTCTTAATTAATAATTCATACATGTGAAAGAGGAATTAGACTTAATATTTTGGAACAATTAGAAATCATAAAACACAATAATAAGTCCAGGGGGGTGATTATGTAACTCAGTTACCAACTCAAAATGGATGAATGTACATCGAATCGCTGTCAAATGAAGTGTTTTGTATTTGCTATCTCCAGTGACCAACAGAAATACAATAGAGATAGCAAACACAAATGACGTCATTTGATGTACACTTTTACAGTTTTACTTTTTTTTTACTTTTTAGTTAAGTTTAGTTTTAGTTTTTGTACTTATTTTACATCTGTTAAGAGTAACATGGGTGATGACTTATGAGCCAGCTTCAAAAGCAACTTTAAAAACTGTAACATTTAGAAAACTTTATGGTATTTTTGTTGTACAAATACCAAAAAATATCCTATTGATTGTGCTAACTGGTAGATCTATTTTAAATATTATTGAAGAAGACGCAAATGGGCGAGTGGTTGTCCTGGGAATAAATAACCCACAGACATCTGCAACACTGGGAGTACCTACCAGAGAAATTAATATGACTTTTTTAGTTTCACAACCACTTTGGAAATATTGGACACCAAGGGTGGTAACGGTGCGTTGCCAACCTGAGGCCGGGATATTTGGCCTAGAGCAAAAGTAAGTTTACCGGCTACCTTACCCTCCGAACCGGAACACGTCATGACGTTATGGCGGCAGGAATAGGTAAGGCGGTGGTACCAATCCGGGCGAGTCGCTGCTAAACTCTACCACCTAGTCAGATGTCACAGTGTTAGTGACGGTGAGCCTATGCTCGCCTTTTATGAGCTGCCTGGCAAGGAAGGCAGATGGTCTTTTCTACAAACAAGCCCGGACCAACACAGGGAACCGTCTACATAGTGCATTAATTCTCCACACATCTTAAAAATGCAGCAAAAACAATATCGTATAAAGATAAAGATTGCAACTCTTAAAAATACCAACATCGATAGATAGGCTTAGATTCTGGACGAGTACCATCGATAAGGATTTAAATTGCTTTGCCAAAAAGCAAGTTATCTAGTTTCTCAATTACACAATTTTCGAGAAGCCTGTCTGAGAAAATCTTCGATAGAAGCCCACTCGATTCAAGACATTTACTATGCCCAAACTAACAGCCAATACCTCCCCTTTGCTTAGATTGCTAGCTCGCATCGGTCGGACAAGTACCTAAACTAGAAGACTCCTAAGCCATCTGAGCTATCGTGATGATGAAGCTTTTCTAAGTAACCTATGAGCTAGCAGCTAGTAATGGATTCGATAATTTTACTGCCAGTTAAGGTTCTAACGCTATAAATTTTCGTACCTCGAGATGCGGCTATTCAAAATTATTTTTTGATTATTTGCAACTAAATTAATGTTTATTCAGTTTTACTATTTAAAAGTTTAAGAAATCGAGTATTATAGCAAAAAAAATTATGTAAATTGTTACAAATTTATAATTAAAAACTCTATTAACCCTTGAATCCCTATTCACCACATTTTACGGTACTTATTTAAGGGTGAACAGGGATAATAAATCCAGAAAAAAATTTTGAAGATCGTTTATTAGTACAAATCTGGGGGGTTACCATAAGCTCTTAAAACAGTATTACTTTAATAATACTATTTGTCATCAGATAAAAACAACCTTATGCGTATACCATAAAGTTGCTAATAATAGCAAACATTTAGAAACATGGAAATAATACTGCTGTAGGTAACAATTATTTTTTTGTAGTTAAATACTCAATTTCTAAAACTTCTAAATGGTATCACTGATTAAGTATGAATTTAAATGCTAAATAGTCAAAAAAAATGAAGTACAAACATTTATTTGTACAGCAACGAACCTATTTAGTAACGGACTTCAGAGTAAAAGAGTTCGAATATTAGATAATGTCTTTGCAATTGCATACCAAAAATATACGCAGTAATGTAACTGTATACGTAGTAACGTGGGAAAGAATAAAAAATGGAGAATTTTGGCGCCATTGTGAAAGAAAATGCTCCTATTTTTTCCGTAATTATTGAATTATGTATAAACTAAGAGTAAAATTAGTCACTTTAGGTGGGAATTAGTTTATTTTTGTTCAGATAAAGTGCACAAGTGAAATATTTATGAAGAAGTTAGTCTATCGTGTATTTCCTCGCTGCCGCCAAATCTCACTAATTGAGCTTGAATAACGAGGCCACTGCTTTAATCAAGACCCAGACATGACTTTGTATATAGTGACTTACGACTGTTAATAAGAATTAATTAATACGGAAGCATGGCAGCATGGCCTAAAGGTTCTAGCCGTCCGTTCGCAGAAAGGGATAACAAACTAATAAATAAGAATAACAACCAAAGAGTAAAGTAACTGTCCATAAAGGAACAACTGACAGTTATTTTCTTCTTCTTACTTCTTTTTTCTTTTTAAGTTAATTTGCCCATTTCTGGGCCCGGCTAAGACCTTTAGGCCATGCTGCCACGTCTTCCGTAATAATAAATTCTTTTTCATATTAAAATTTTAAATTCATTTCTTCAGTTTCTTAACATATTGTCTTCCCCTTTTAAAAAGTCATTTACTTCACTAAGACAAAGCTTATTTGAGTCCTTCAATATGTCTTTAGTTTTAATTTCTTGAAGTTTACATATTATGTTTCTCCGTTAATTTGTTTTATAGTACGTCACATCCTTGAATTACGATTATTTTCACACAAATTATAAAACTAAAATTCTGAACACCAAAATCATCTTCTTTCATGTTGGCGCCAAAACTTCTACGACAGTGCAAAAAGTATTTTTAATATTCTTTTTTTTTGCCTCTATATTTTATACTAGTCTTATATTATGTAATAAACCCATATCTTAATATTTCATGTCTTTTTCTAGTTTCGTCTTCAAATTTCTTTCTTGTTCAGGCCTCTGCCTCTTCTGTCGTGATAAAACTCTACAATAGTCTTTCACTAGTATAGTTTATATACTAAATCACATTTACACACAACTAAGTAATATTTACACTTTAATTAATTTACAAATTATACATTTTTACATTATATTACACATTTTTAGCTTAAAGATTGGAGGGAACCCTCGAAAAGCGCGCCTTCCCCCTCCGACCGTTCCCGCCAACCCTTACTTCTTTTTCTTTTATGGCTTTTACAACTACCATGCGTAGTTTGATTTCTTATTTGTAAAAGGAATTTTTATTTTATCAAATTTTACTTTTCAGCATTTTTATTAACAAAAAAAATGTTAACTGTCACGGGACGCCTGGCAGATGTGAAACATCGACATCATTTTGTAAAAGTAACTAAGAAAAGAACAGGGGGGTGATTATGTAACTCATTTACCAACTCAAAATGTGAGTGTACATCGAATCGCTGTCAAATGAAGTGTTTTGTATTTGCTATCTCCAGTGACAAACAGAAATACAATAGAGATAGCAAACACAAATGACGTCATTTGATGTACATTTTTTCAGTTTGAGTTGACAACTGAGATACATAATCACCCCCTGATTGTGATAGGAACTAAATAATTATGCCATAATGATAAAATAAAATATTATGATTTTAGACCAATACGTAGACGTACTATTTTAGATATCGTATGTCGTCGATTGCGCGTGGTGATGCGTCGCCACACCGTACACACTACTGCATATATATACCATCATATAGCGAAACGGCAGGCATCGCCATGCCAGAAATTGGTTTTACGTGCGACTATAGATGTTTCACATTAATATGAAAGTCGAAATACATTTAATACATACCAACAATTTATCACATTTAGACTAATATTGGTTGAATAAATAAAACTAGTATAAAACTGGTAAAAGTAAGCGATTTTTTTCACGCTCCTATGGGAGTTACTAGTGAAGTGACAGCGCTGTCTTGAGTTTTGGCGCCACCGAGAAAAAAGATGGTCGAAGTTTTCGATGGTCGAAATAATTTTTGAATTTCGTATTTATATTGAGCGGAATTAGTCAAAATTGGAAGCATTTTATACAATTTTGTTCAGCGAAAGTGCACAAATGAAATGATCATGAAAAATTTAGCGTATCGTGTATTTCCTCGTTATGAAAAATCTTACTATATGAGCTTGAATATTGAGTCCACCGATTTACCCAAGACCCTGACGTCATGTCGACGACTTATGACTAATTTTAAAATTTAATACTGATTTTGGTAAATTTAATGCCTATTTGACTAATGGCAAAATGCTAACGTATATGCTAAAACCTAAAGAATGAAAGAAAGAAAGACTGCTGTCACTGTCATTTTTCAAGTGTCAGCTGTCAATGTGCACAATTTGTCGGATTTCGGTTTTCTTTCTTGGATTTTGTTAAATGAAATTCTGAATTTTTTGTCGATTCAGATGTATTGCTGCGTGTAATTGAAATTTCCTTTAAAAATATTTATGATTGTGCGGTAAAACAGAAACTCTTATTGATTATGACCGAAGCAGAAGCCGGTGTAGACCCACAATTACAAGCTTTCATCTTTAGTGAAACACAGAAACAACGATTTCAGGTATACACCGAGTAGTTCTTATCAATATTCGTGATTTAACTTCCTTGATCACATAACCTTCGCACTTGTCGATTTGTTGAGGACAATTGTAATATTAACTAATATGTTGACCTTTGCCCGGTTTTAAAGATTACAAGACTGTAAATATGTAAATACCTAAGACGTAATTACATATGCATATACGGTAAAGCGTGTATTTAATTAGCGTTTAATTCGTAGACCTACATTGCCTGGATATCTAATTACGTATATATAATATATACTATGGTTAATTAAACAGATAATGTATGAATATAT
The DNA here is from genome assembly GCA_002245475.1 of Calephelis virginiensis. Classification (NCBI taxonomy): domain Eukaryota; kingdom Metazoa; phylum Arthropoda; class Insecta; order Lepidoptera; family Riodinidae; genus Calephelis; species Calephelis virginiensis. The sequence goes on along the minus strand of NJDC01057517.1, from coordinate 51,011 downwards.
ATACTTTAATTTTTTGTTACACACATGGCTTGTAACTTAAAACATAGTTATTTTACATATATACATATCTTCACGTCAAGTCCCTTACGGGGTAGGCAGAGAGTATCGAGTGCCAGACCTCACGATCCTGAAAAACCTGTCTTGCTTCCTTCACATTCATAACCCTTTTCATACAAACACGCCGGTTTCGGAGACTCTTGACACCAGTTATTTTCAGTTATGTTTACTATGAATTGTTATAATTACTTATTTAATTTTGAGCTACTTTCAAACAGTAAAAGCTTAAGTATGAATAGGATGTCTCATATGTTTTTTGTGCAAAATTAATGAAATTTCCCAGTCAAATTTATGTAAAAAAAGTTCAAAAAAGATACATGTACAGGAATTGTATTGTTCACACATTATATGCATAGGAACTACTGCCTCACATGGTATTTGTTGTTCACTAATTTAATATTCTTTATAACTAAGTCATCATCTTAGTGTTTATACCATTATTGACATAATATTTTCAACATTTTGTCCTATTCTTTTGAACTTCACTTGGTTAATTATTATCAATTATTGAAATTGTGGAAATGTGATCTAGAAAAGGATACCTTGTTTTAATTTTGTAGATATGGTAATACACATAAAAATAAAATTCTTGAAATTACAGGTTCTTGTCCACGGACTCACAGATACATGTTGGGAAACATGCATGGGACGTCCTTCTACAAGACTCGACTCTAGAACCGAAACATGCATGATGAACTGTGTTGAGCGTTTCATTGATGCTACCACATTTATTACTAAACGACTAATGAACACAACAAAATACCGGTCAGACGCTCCTCTTGAATTCCAGTAAAGTATATTACAAATAAATCAAAATGTTCTCAGCTATAAAAAGTTTTCTATATCGCCACAGAAAGAAGTTTATTGTGACAGGAGCTGTATTTGGTTCTGTATATCTGTTAATGGGATATGCACAAAAGAAACTCAGGGAGTGGCAGGAAACAGAGGCAAAAAAATTCTTTGATTTGACACGTAAGAAACAACATTTTGAAAGTACTGAACGTACATGCAACCAAACTATACTAACTCTTTCTAAAATAACTTCAGAGAGCATTTTAAGCATGTTGAACACTGATGAAATTGTGCAAAGATTAAAAGATAATCCAGAGAATAAACTTGCTTTATGGGAACAAATGAAGATTATGATATTTACTAAGATATGCGTTTTGGTGTATGCTCTGACCATATTGAATGTTATGTTAAGAGTGCAGTTAAATATTATAGGTGGTTATTTATACAGAGATTCTGTATGTGAGGAAGAACCTCTTATTAGTAGTGATTTGCAAGCCAAATATTTGTCGCTTTGTCATCATTTTGTAGGTCCTGGTATTGAAAATTTGATTAAACAAATTGAAAAGGCTGTTAAGAAAGTTGTGGAACCAGTTTCGTTGAAAAAGAAGATAAGTCTACAAGAGGTGGAGCAAATGTTTTGGTCGATACAAACTATTTTGTGCACAGATTTGAATGATGGTGATCCAGTCAAAAAAATGGTACCCTATTTAGTAGACCACACCGAAATAACGGAAGCTAAGTTTGATACCATTGTTAAAGAAACTATGGACATTTTGGAAAGTGAAGAGGTGACATCAATTACGATGTCAGCTGTTAGTAGAAGCTTTTCGTCTGTTGTTGATGAAGTAGCTAATTTGTTTGTTTGTATAAAAGTGCCTACATCAAAAAATCATTTAGAAGTTATAGACGACCATATTATTACAAACGGTGCCCTTAAGGTTAATAACGATTTTGTCGATGTTAATAAAGTCGAAATGCACTTTGTTAAGTTGTTGCCTGTAATAAATGATCTTGTTACTAAGAATACGTGTAAAGGAAATACAAACATTCCTGACCTTCTAACACAACAACTCACTTTGAATGATAAGTTGAAAATGCTTGGGGCAAATTTGTATGAAGTTTTCAGTAATGTTTAATATTTTAATATTGGGTTAAATTTTAAGAGAATTATACAATATAAAGCTCATTTATGACAAAAAGGCTATACGTAAGAATGTTGTATAAACCAATCATAAAATCAACTCCAAAAAATTAACTTTGTCACAAAATTAAGTTTAATTTAAGATCTATCATTTATTGTCATTGTTTGATCACAAGTTTTGTCTTGTCATTAAAAGTATTTTGTCTTGTCATAAAATGGGCAAAATGTAAATTAATATTAGCATTCCAAATTTATTTCTTTAAATGATGGCAATTCTGAACTAGACAGAAAACTATGTATTGTCTCTGTACATGCAGAAGTCACTATTTGTTTTTTTTTTATTTTTGGGTATTTGACACTAATGGTATTTTATTAACAACACAAATAATGTGAAAACTGCTATTATAAATATAAGCTGATATTCGTGCAATGTATATTCCTTATAAATATGTAATATTGTCAAATGGTAAAAAATAAAATAAAACAAAAAATGTTAAATTTCATGTAAATTTAAATAACGACTCTCTTGTCTAGCGGTGTGGAGTCATACTTGATTTCTTTAGGTCCTGGGTTTGATCCCCGGGTCGGGCAACTATAAAACTAGAAAATTTGTACTTTCAATTTCCTAATAAAGATAATGTTGTCCGGGATTGGATATGTGCCCGGTTTTTGATAGGCTTGCCACCTATATAGCCATATATAGTTACTTCACCTACACTCATACACACTGATAATATAAATATAATGCAATTAGTAGACACATAAATCTTGTTTAGTGTTGACAAGTAAAAATTGCTTATGTCAAAATAAATGTTAATTTAGATTTTGCCACCAGAATTGCCACAGTTATCACTCTCTAAATGATGCAAAAGTGATTTTAAGAAAATTGTGCTAAGGTGTTCAGTTATTTAAGAATAGTAGGGTCAAGTAGTAGTGTACTTTTGGGCATATGTACTCTTGGACACATGTACTCTTTGTACACATGCATCTTATTTCATTCTCATGGTTTAAAAAATTTAAAGTAACGATTATGGCCATAAAGTGATTTTGTAGTTTAACAGCACTGTTTGTCAAAATGAATGCCTTTAGATTCACGAAAATGTTGTGTTTGTTGAGTATGTTTGAAGGTACATTACTTGCCGTTTGTATAAATTACTTGGTTAAATTGCATTTAAGTTGCTTACATCAACGACAAGGAGGATAATGTTGGTAAATTTATCTCACAGCTACCTCCTTATGACTGATACAGAACCTGGCAGGTTTTGTATTATGAGACTAAAATAATATAATTCATAATTATGTCTGGATTTGTCATACAATTTTCTGTTTTTGTTTCCGTTATTTTCTTTTCTTGTACTTGTGTTTCTTTTGTTCGATACTGTTTTGTTATGGTTTTAGTGATTCTTTAGAAATGCAGTTTTTTTCTGTATACTCTATTGTTTCAGTCTGGAGAGTATAGTAGCTAATAAAGTTACTAAGGCAAGAGGGTTGTCATCCTCAGGTTAGCATTGCACTATGTGTATTTGTCACCAGTAGGCAATCCATCTTGTTTCCCTTATAACCCCATGCCATTTTTTTAACTTTCTAACAGTAATTATTTGGTACTTGGTCTGTGAGATAGATTTACTGACTATTGCCTGGTTATTAAATTCAAGAAAGAAGTGTTTTTTTATGGATTTTAGTTTTTGTACGAGTAGTAAGGTATCTAACTTCGGTCGCTTGTTTTCAGTAATTAACTAAACATTTTTTGAAAATATGAGAAATGCTTTGTCACACACAGATAAACTACGAATAGTGAAACTTATGGATTGTGTTCCGTTAATTATAGCAACTGGGCATGTATCCTTCTTGTTGTATCATTTGCTCGTTTTTTCGTATGTACATAAGTACAATTGTATTCAATATTATTATTTGCTGTTGTTAAAATTTATATTGTGGCTGAACTATAAGAACATAGCTTTTGTAAATTAGATTATTAGTTTGAACTGGGAATGGCTGATTACAAAAGAAATACTGATTTTGGGAAATATATGGATAAATTTTAGTAGTTTTCTTGTCTGCACTGATAAATGTAGCCTGGACTGAGTTTATTTCGTCGGATTTCAGTGTGTGGCCGCGTTTCAATCTGGTGATAGATTTAAGCATTATCTAGACGCGTCACATGTATCTGTATGTATGTATGTCACATGTATACTATTTGAAGTAAACAATGTTCTACTCTACGACACAACATTAATTTAATTCAAATTAACATTTAATTAAATTCGAAGTCGCTTCAAATGCATAAAAATGTTCAGTCTAACGCGGAAGCGTTGTCTTAAGGATAGCGCCCATTTGGACGGGCCGGGACAGGGCGCATCGCAGCGCAATAATCAGCCTAGATTGCTTGCATACATTTTGTATGGAGTAGCGCCCATTGTGCCGGGGCGCATCGGCGCGGATTTCCGCTCGGCACCCCGCGCGCATACGCCGATGCGGCCTACAGTGACCAAAAAGCACTATATCACTATTGAGAATAGAGCACTAATGGCATTTTAATGCTAAAGTTTCGTATAACAACTACTATTGGCGCCACTATCCATACTTTACGATTCGTAAGACAACTGCTAGAGGCGCCACATTCCATACGATTCTAACGTCGATCCACGATTTTAACGTCGAGTCGCCTCTTTGGCGACTCGACGTTTGGCGGATTTCTGTTACTCAAAGTAACAGAAATCCGCCGATGCGATGCGTCCCGGCCCGCCTCAGTGTGCTTTGCAATAGTACGATGCGTCCCGACCGGACACGCTCCGCCCCGTCAACATTGTGCGTTATCCTTTAAAATGCGACTAGTATGGACAAAGACATAATACGACTGCATTCGAACCTTACTATAAAAATATAGTTAACAAGTACCAAACCTCTTTTTAGGAGTGTGCTGATCCTCTGTGTTCCACAATATCCCTTCGCAGAACTCTTAATCAGATAAAGATGATAAGTATGCTAGTTTTCGGGGTTTCAATAGCGTCCGACACATCGGCCTTCGGGTAGACGGCTAGATTGTTGCAGCAAGGTTAAAGCAAATATGCTAGCTACCATGCGACAAGGTTGATAATACATAATCTTATTTTGTCAACAAAATGTTTTAAGAATCAATGAAAATTATATTGATACGGTACATTGTTCTTTAGATATTTGAGTGTTTATTCTGGCTGAATATTGTAACATTGTGGTGTAATCTGTGCTTGAAATTACGAGCAAGTGACGTCATTGTTTTTTTTATTTAGGATTTCTTGATGGAAATTCCATTTTTCTTAAGAAATTCGCGCCGCCTAGAGTCAACAAAGGTGGTAATGGTACGTTGCCAACCTGAGGCCAGGATGTTTGGCCTCGAGCAAGTGAGTTTACTGGTTACCTTACCCCTCCGAATCGGAACACGTTAACGGCAAGCGTTGGACGTTATGACGGCAGGAATAGGTAAGGCGGCGGTACCACTCCGGGCGAGTTGCTGAGAAATTTACCCTACTAGTAGGAAGTCACGGTAAGCCTATGCTCGCTTTTTACGATCTGCCTGGCAGGAAGGCAGATGGTCTATTCTGAAAAGGAGCCCGGACCAACACGGCTCACATTCCAATAAAACTTTATACAACTAGCGCGACGTATATATTTTCGATATGCGTAATTTGAAATCTTCAGAATTTCGGAATAAAACAAACAAAAAATTCTATTTGACATTTCTAGGAATTTTGTGACTAGCGACAATTAGCGATTTATTATTATTTTTGTCTTTGAAGCATGTGATTTTGTATGTGTCGCCTCTGGTCTAGCGCTCTGGTGGTGGACTTAACTTCAAAACGTCTCGGTTTTGACTCCCGAGTTGGGCTGTATTATCTCAATTTTGTAAAAAAAACTTTGATGATAGGGTTGCCAGCTATCACATTGTGGGATTTAGGGTCTTCAGCTTGTGGGTGTCCTGTTCTACCTTTGCCTATCCCTTCGGGAATATGGGCTTGAAGATATTTTTGTGCACCTGCTGACATGGTATTCGTCGTGCATGAAAGTGTGTTTAGTTCGAACGTTGATATTTTTTACTTTTATGTAGGCATAGCGCTTAAACCTGAAGCATAAGTCAATAAGACGTTAGTAAAATAAAGGATTTTAAAGCGTTGTGTTGCGAAGATTGCTTATGATATAAAAAAAACAGCAACGTAGGTTTCAATCTTTCCCGAGCTTAGCGTAACTATGTGCTTTTCTACATTACGCGGAAAGCAACCCGTCACCTTATTTGGACCTATGCAGTTTTCTAAGCATTAAAAAAGGCAGATAATTCAAGGTCAAATGAATGGAAAACGTGCTCAGAGTAAAATGCGTACAAGATGGTTCGACTTCATCAAAAAGACGGTGGGTGGTAGTTATAGTTTGTTCGTACCGCCTTGTTACCGCTGTACCGTACTGCGCCCAAGGTATGAGCGGGCTGTGGGGGTATTCGCTGATATCGCTCATAGTCGACCGCAATCAAAAACAAATGAAGCGGTAAGGGTCAAACTATAGTACCTACTGTTCAGTTCAAACAGTTTATGATCCTGCAGTTTCAAAATGCGGACGCGATCCTTAGTACCTACAGGTACAGAAGAAGACAACCATACTACACCGCAGTGACAAAAGCGTCATTTGGTTGTTTCGTCTATATAGTGCTGAGCTACAGTTTTGCACAGTTGCGTTGTGTTACTGACAATATAAGGATGTGGTTGCGGCAATACGACATCGCTCACGAGTGCTTCCAGACCAATCGATCGACATCAGCTCATAGAAAGAAACACGTCTTTACTAAACAAAGTCAGGGGATTCGAAGGAGAAACATGCAACAAATCTTACGTTGTTGGTAATTGTCGGTGCCACTCTCTTGGTCATGACACCAAAACGTGAAATTCTACTAATGGTTTAGATACATATAGTTATAAAATTAAGAATTTTTAAATAACACCTGAAAAAAGCATCTTCACTCACATATTCCCGATGATGTAGGCAGAGGCACAACCAGGGCATCCACGACTAGCCGAAGACACAAGTCCCACAAGGTGATTAGTGGCGAGTTGGCGCTAACCGAACACAAGGTGGTGATGCGTTGCCAACCTGAGGTCGGGATGTTAAGCCTCTAGCAAAAGTAAGGTTACCGACTACCTTCTCTTCCGAACCGGAACACGTCAACTATATGTAAAGTAAGTATCTTTACGCCCATATCCCCGATTATGTATATAGAAGCACAACTAGGTCATCCACAACTAGCCGAAGACACAAGTCCCACAAGGTGATTGGTGGCGAGCCTATCGCCAACCGGGCACACATCCAATTTTGGACAACGTTATTTTTGTAACAAATCCGACGGGGGATCGAACCCGAGAGCTCAACAAGTCAAGTCCGAGTGCAGACTGCTTGACCACGGAGGAGTTCAATCCCAGGAAAAATCGTAAATGGTCCCTATACCTAACTATCTCCATTATCACGTATCGAAAGCGGTCACAGGCAGACGTAAAACTTATATCGCCCCTCTTTTTCAGTATGGGGATAAAAATTGTGTCCGTTCACTTTGTGTTGTTATTGTAGTAGATACATGTGAAACAAGCCCAAGGTGTTGTAGGTCGTACCCATACTTCATAGAGGTAGAAGTAAGTTTTGTATCTACTACTGTCGATCAATCAACAATTCAACAATCCGATGTAAAAACAAAAGTTACTAGGCAAGGGCTTGAGAAAAAGAAATATATATTTTTTTTGCTAATGTGTTGTTAGACATGTTAGGCATGAGGTTTTGGACGAAGTAACTTATCGCGCCTTAAACGCACTTAGCGGGATGAAAGCGCGATCGAAATATTTCTATATTCGCTTCTTGTTGATACTGTTAATACTAACTTCGTTCCGACCGGGTTTATAGACCCTCCACGCCTTTACGTTTCTGGACTTAAGGGACAGCAGAGATCTTAATTCAAGAATTAATTATTTAATTGAATTATATCTACGTACAACATCAACAGGGGCTGGCTCCCGAGAGACTGAATCTGGTCTTGGAGCTTTATTACTTGGGATAATTTAGTACAAACTTGGTTGATTTATGGCCATGTCGGCTCTTCTCTCATTTTGAGTTAAACTTGCTATAGTAGTTTATGATATGGCTGACGGTCAACAGCAATGAACACTTAGTCTTTCTTTGACTCTACCTTCTCCACCTTGGTCCCTTCTTCACCACCTCGTTGATCGAGTGGCTAGCGTACTCGCTACGCCAACCAATCGCAATGCTAGTGTTCGAATCCCGTCAGGGGCAGGAATTTCGGTGAGGATTTCCGTGTCTGTTTATTAAATTTATTCTGTTATATATTTAAGTATTTGCGTGTATTAGAATCGTTGACTAACACCCTTAACACAAGCATATAATTTGCTTATTTTGGGGTTAGATTCAATTTGTGTAACTTGTCCAGGAATATTTATTTATTTATTCTTTGAGGTTTAATGTACCTTAATTTGAAATCGTTTCCATAACTGCCTCAATCAGTATTAATTCTTCGAGTCATATTGAACGATGATCAGTAGGGTTACTCTTGAACATCGATTCATGCAATATTGGAAATTGGGATCGAGTATGTCATTTTAGATACTCTTGAACACAACACTGGCAAATTATTAACATTTTGTTAATAGCAAACAATTAATTATTTAATCGGATGCGTTGAATTTATTTGTAACTAAATGTTAATATTTCGCTAGTACTGTGTTCTAATGTACATAAAATGACCTATAAGATTCCAATTTCCAATTCATATGATATTAAGATTCAAAAATTCAGGTAAATGATAGTCTAAAGAGAAGGTTAAAACAGCCTCTAAAAAGTTTGATGTGCAGAGTAAGGTGAGACAGTGCTTCAAGTCGGTTCATCATTTTCAACTCTGCAAAAGCAAAAAAAAAATGGTTGCCTGTCAAATCGGTTTTACGGGCGAAGATTTTACGTGACAACGTCTTTTTCTCGGCAGAATATTTATTGATATGAATATTATTAAATTGCACAATAGGAACAAGGAACTGAATGAAAATAAGAAATGCACAAATTTTAACTATAGAAATATATTTTGTTTACTAAAACATTGTACCGGTCCAGCGGGCCTCTTTCTCTTTCGGTGACTCATCTTAACAGACGTGAGCGGGCGTTACACTTTTTCAAGAGTGACTCCGAGCCACAACCTAATTTAAGACGTTGTCACGTCAAAATTTGGAGACAGGTGTCATTCTCATGTCTGGGCTAGATTGCCTAGGTACCATCTTCCGTTTGAGGGCATCTATGGTTTAACACCTTAAGGGCAAGATGCGCTCTACCACCAATGAAAATAAATATACCTACACTCTTAAATATACTAAGTACATACCTACTTATATCTGTACATTCTAGTTTCTGGCCACGACTTCGTCCGCTTGGAATAATTAGGGTTAATGCCATAGACATATATATGAATACCTACACTCTTAAATATACTAAGTACATACCTACTTATATCTATACATTCTAGTTTCTGGCCACGACTTCGTCCGCTTGGAATAATTAGGGTTAATGCCATAGACATATATATTACTTCGTTTGGTTAATGCTAACTTTAGTCTGCCACTTCGTTCACTTAAAGGTGAACATATAGGTACTTATGTACTGGGTCTTATTATCTTACATCATGTAGATTGTTGGTTAGTCTAAAAAAATTAAACTGATGCTATTTTAAAGTATGCTGCGTACACTTTATCTATTTTTAACCGAGTTCAAAAATACGAGGAGGTTCTCAATTCGGCCGGTATATTTTTTTATGTATGTACACCGATTTCTTCGAGGTTTCTGAACCGATTCTTTTTTTTGTTTAATGCGAAATAGCTTCGAATCTATCCCATAAAAATATTTAGGTAGGTCCATTAGTTTTTATTTTATGACCATTTTATATCTACTTTCACCTATCCCGATGTTTATTTTTTTTAAATTGAATCATATCAGCAATAAACTAAAAATTATTAAATAAAAATATCTACGTTAATAAAAACTGACTTTAAAACTAAAAGTAAAAAATTATAAAGATTTATATTAATTATATACTACCTATTATTTATATGTGCCATTTACTAATTTACTAATGGGTTTGAAGTCGTTGTCAAGCCTAATATTAATAAGTAAGTAAGTACTAATAATTATAAGTAAGTATTAAATTGGCTTGGTACTGACTTCAAACCTATGTGAACGTACCAGTGGTTGACCAGGGGGGTGATTATGTATCTCAGTTGTCAACTCAAACTGTAAAAGTGTACATCAAATGACGTCATTTGTGTTTGCTATCTCTATTGTATTTCTGTTGGTTACTGGAGATAGCAAATACAAAACAAGTCATTCGACAGCAATTCGATGTACACTCATCTATTTTGAGTTAGTAACTGAGTTACATAATCACCCCCCAGGTACTACTTGACCAATTTCGAATTTGAGCGGGGATATTAAGCTTGCAGACAGGAGCATGCTCTGGTTGGTTACGAATTCTTATTTCAAAACTAATCAGCCTCACAACCAATCAGAAATCAGAGAGGTCACTACTGTACTTTAAATCTTATTGTCATAATATCTCTGACATGGATTGAGAATTGGTTGCCATTTTGCTAACGTGAAGTAAGGAAGGCAACACGAGGTAAGTCATTTAAATACAATTTAATTTTGGCTAAATGTATAATTTCTAAACTAATGAATGTTTTTTTAACGTTTCGATGTCTATAGATTGTTCTGGTAAATCGATTTTTTTTATATTTCCATTTTATATTAAAACATCGTTCTGGTCAATTACTGAGACACTAATTACATCATTTTTTAGTAATGGACCAAATTGGTCAACTACTAAAATTTCACAATAATGTCTATTTTTTATTGAAACAGGCTATACTCTCGGTGCATTACATGTATGTGTGCTTGAAAGTTTGTAGAATGATCTCTAATCAGTAATTGACCAGTGGTCAACTACTAAGCATTTTTATATTGCTTTAGTGTTTGACCAGTTTGAAATTTTCATTTCAGATTGATATGCAAAATCCCACAAAAAAAGAGTTCTTTAAATACAGCGAAGAAAACTTACTTCTTGCATTGCAGAAGATTAATGATGGTGCTAAAATAAGGGAAACGGGCCGAAAATATGGAATGCCTCATTCCACTTTAATAAATAAAATGAAGGATAGAAGTCCAGTTGTGAGGAAAATGGGGCCTCCAACTATTCTCACTCAGAAGGAGGAAGAAGTACTTTTTACAATTGAGACTGCATGTATATTTCGTTTTATAAAACATAGACCTAGCAAGTATTGATATTAATTTTTTAGTGGATTATATCTATCTGAGTAATTTAACTTGATACTATTGGGATTGATGACTTTAGTACTGTGTCCTTACAAATTAGATTTAGGTGCTTAGATATCTACTTTGAAGCTTATGCAATGATTAAAGCTTCAAAAACACTCGAAGTTTTTATAGTATAAAACTCCAGCATTCCATTGTGGTCTATTTGGTATAATAAAACATATTTTGTATATGAAACTGTAGTTTTTAATTTACTGGTCAACTACTAAATCCTAAATGGTCATATACTGACTCCCTCTGGCCAACTACAGCCACAAACGTAAGATTTTGATTTCAATAATAAATAAATAAATAAATAATAGTAGAACTAAATTAATCTTTTATGGGTTATTTTTGATAAACAATTAAGTCTGAATGTATGTAAAAATATTTTACCCGAAATCTCATCTAGTTATCAAGAAATTTATATTTAAGTAACAAAATCGGTCTTAATTGGTCAACTACTGGTACGTTCACCTAGTAAATGACACATATAAATACAAGGTAGTATATAATTAATATTAAATATTTATTATTTTTTACGTTTTAGTTTTCAGATCGGTTTTTATTAACGTAGTTATTTTTATTAGTTTTGTTTTCTATAGAGCTAACGTTAAAAGATAGATAATATGTACTGTAGAGGACTTTTTTAGAACCTTTAATGAGGAAAGTTTACAAAGCGGAAGCTCTCAACAGGAAAAGTTATTCTTCATTGGTGCTCCACTCCCATTGGTCTCAGCGTTATGAATGATGATATATCCTCTATAAATATCTAACACTAAAAGAATTTTTCAAATCGGACCAGCAGTTCCGGAGATTAGCGCGTTTAACCAAG
>NJDC01057517.1:23485-38529 GCA_002245475.1 Calephelis virginiensis | reverse complement strand
GTGCTTTACATTGATACCAAACATCCTATCACTCTCGATAGTAAGTTGCGAAGCAGTTATTTGAAGAAATTATTTTACAATTGGCAGAACCGCACATTTGAGTTTGAGTCGCACAGGCGACGTTTACAAATTTGTCTCGAGAATCCTATTATTAATATTATAAATGCGAAAGTTTGTAAGTATGGATGTATGGATGTTTGTTACTCTTTCACGCTCGAATGGCTGAACGGATTTGTCTGAAATTTGGAAGACAGATAGATTGTGACCTGGATTAACATATAGGCTATTTTTAATCCCGATCGCACACCGGGTTTCTGTGAAAACGCGGGCGAAGCCGTAGGTAGCAGCTAGTACGTGATATTCTAAATATGAACCAAGAAACTCCCGAAGGTAAGCCCTATCTAAAATTGCATAAACAAGCAATATCTATAATTTTTCAATGAAAATGGGACAAAAAAGTAAATTTTTTTTGCATAAAATATCTTCAGACCGTTTGCGCTGAACACAGAAAATTTATTTGCTTGAACTGCATCTAATCGCAAAAAATTTTTTTTTCAAACTATAGGTGCCATAATTTAAACTATTTTTATATATTTAATTGTATAAGTGATTGAAGTAATAATAAATTACTTGAATATTTATACACACTGCTGTTTTATTTGAGTATAAAAAATTTGTGTGTCATCGCAATACGCTTAAACGGAGAAAGTTATTATGAAAATCAGGAAAATTGCAGGGAAATAAAAAAACAAATTACTTTACCTTTTTCCATAAAAACTGTTGGTAGGTTGAACTACTTTTAATATCAAGCGATACGAAAATCGCCGGGCCGGATACCTGGATATAAAATGGCGGCATTTTGGAAATCATGAATAATTTTGAGTTTTATTTAACTAATCAACACTCAAGGATGATGACTACGTAAGAAATACAAATCAAAATTTAATACTGACTGGCGTCTTGTTAGGTTAAGCAAAATAGTTTAAACAAATACATAATAACATAAAACAAAACTTTATGGCGATGAACTTGAAAAAAAAATATTAGAAAATTGAAAATATACATTTTCCAATTTCTTTATTGCCTGACCCGGGGATCGACCTCGGGATCTCAAGAAGTCAAGTCCGACGCCGGACCGCTAGACCACAGAGGTAAAACATTTTAAAATCATTATTGACCCTTTTATTTAGGAATACAGTTAGTAATAATTAAGTAGATACTTAAGTTTGACCAAATCAAATTATTATTAGTTTAATTAGGTACAAAGTTAGCTAAGTGCATACCTAATACAGTGCAGTGCTTTGCTTGTTATTGTGAATAAAAAATAGTATCTTATAGTCGAAATATTTTTTAATGGAATAAGAAAATTGATGGCTAAGAAGAGTAAAAATAATTTTCATTCCTTTTCATTAGGTACGTACACAAATAAAATGTTTAATTTGCAATTTAACCGCTTTTTTAAAATTGGAAGAAATAAAATTCTTACCTAAATTTTTTACACATTCGATATTCGAAGAATTACTTAGCGTGCTAGCCTAATTCGATCGACCATCACGAAGCGTAGGTTCGATTACCGCTAGTGGCAGACGTTTGTATGATTAACATTGGTGTCAGTATTTCTGGATCTGGATGTTTATTAAACTAACACTATTTATATGAGAAACTATGAATCAATATCATTGATTACCACCCAAAACCCAAAACCCAAAAAATTCAAACAATAAAAATACTTAATTTAAATTTAATGAAAGCATATCATTATTTACTCTAAGGTTAGATAATAAAATCATTATGTAATATATCCAGTGATATGACGTTAAAAGACGCGCGAAAACAATTTTCCAAGACCTTGATCCAAAAGCGTCCAAAAACAATCTACTTCCGAAATCGTAGGCTATAAGGGCAGGCATTTCCGTTTTACGTCACGTCAATGCAGAGATATGCGACAGGCAACGCGTCTGCGCGCGCAACTGCTCAGCCAATACCACTCGCAATACGCGAAAACAGCGCGTCCGTATTGACGTGTGTGCACACCCTAAAATACTGTGAAAACTGTGGCCATATTAAGTGAAGGTCTGAGTGAAAATTTCAGTTCAAAATCATTCACTTTGTACACGTAAGTTTTATTCAAATATTTGCGATTCAAAATCAATACTCTTGATAGTAGAATGCGTAGGTGTTATTGTATTTTCGTGATATCTTATTTCAATATTTTTTTGATATCAAATTCCTTATGAGTTTTCTTATATATTCTATTAACTTTAAAGTATATTAGTTAATATCGAATTAATTCGATCTCCCTAATTTTAATATATTAAGCGATCTCGTTTTCATAAATCTGTAATTCTTGAGAAATATAAAATAATATCAACAGTTGCAACAAATATTTGGTATACCTAATTTGTTTATTATTATATTTTGTCGTACTATATTTTTAGTATAAAATACTAACAGAAAGTAACTACCTACCTAACTACATATAAAAATCTATTGTGGCATATACCTAAGAAATTTGAGAAAATATAAATGGGATACAAAATCGATACTTCTGCGTTAAAGGATGTGTGAGACATTGTTATTGGCTTTGCTGTGATAATATCTTATGTTTTGTAAATTTGAATGCAACAGCTTATTTAATATTTTCAAGTAGCAATATTATATACACCTAGGCACAGATTACACCCCTATACACCTAGTATTTTATCAATGTAGGTATATTTACGTAAACCTCCCAATGTCTACCGTATTCTTATGCTACGTTGTAAACATTTGAATAAGCTGAATAAAGTAAGAACCTTTGTCTTTTAAAAAAAATAAGAACTTTTTTTTTATTTATGACAATAGCGTCAGCAATTGCCACAAGAGGGTGTGCCAAAAAATAGTTTAATGCAATGCCTGCTTTGTTTCTGCTTTTATATCTACTTTTTTATTTAATTTTAAAAACAAAACCTTTTGTTTTCTACGTGCTCTTTTCATTAGCAACCAAATTAATATTACATGTATCAAAACTCAATCAAACTGATTACAAGTCCAAACTGCGTATAATTACCTATTCAAAAAATATTTTTATGGTACGCAATAGATTTTTGTTATAAGATGCAAGCTGAAATTATTTAGAGTGTTTTATCCTTGTTTTTTATGTTAGAGGTCAGGGAAACTCACTATTAGAAATAACCGTATCCTTCAGACACAATAGATATTCCAGGTACTTCGCTGTCCTGATGCCGGGATAGAAGGCCTACTGTACAAGTTTACCAGCTATCCTACCCTCCAAAGTTGTTTATTGCTTTATATGTGTTTTGCTTTATTTTTCATGTTATTCCGTTAAACATACGCATCTTCTATCTATCTATTGTCATACCATGTCCCTTGTGTGGTAGACAAAAAGCATTGAGAGCCAAATGCCACGATCCTTGCAAACCTGCCAAGCTTTCTCCACATTCATTACTCTTTTTAATTGAACACGTCTGTTTTGAAGACACTGACGCCGTATGCCAATGCGATGTGGTCGTCAAATGGGACTAGGTCTCCCTGGACTCTTCAGCTACATTCGCATAATCATAATATTAATACGTGAAGCAAAAACTTTGGACCCCTTAATAATTATGCTAATAAAGTTCATTAAATCAAGAAATAAAACATTACTCACACTACCATACATTTGACACACACAAACAAAAATATTGATAACGATATAAGATTACAGATGGCGCACAAACTATATTCAAACCATCTTATTAAGTAAATTACGCCAAGGTTCAACCTGGTATTATAATATTGATTACAATGTGTGTGTTGTTGCAATTACAGTTTATTTAAATTATTATACCTATAATTAAAACAGGCTTCTGCTTTTTGGATGATTTATTTTGTCCATTAGTAGATGGATTTTTATATTTTTAAAGAGCACCATTACACAGTATTTTGCTAAATTTTGTTCCATACTAAGTCTTGAGGGTTGTCTGGAAGAGATCGCTGACTTGGCGATAAAGCCGCCTTTGTGTTTCTTATAATTTAAGTTTCATTTGATGTATTTGTAATTTCTCTGTATTTGGTGCACAATGAAGAGTTATTTTATTGTATTGTATTGTATTGTAATGTGATAGGGCTTATAATATGAACTTAATTTTACTCCTACACTAGTCCATCTTTGTTAGTAAAATGGATAGTGTTTGAAAACAAAGTAGTTGGTCTTGATAGATAAAGATGGCGTTCTTATCAAAAAGATAATTAACAATAGAACATTAATAATGTTTGAACTTTATGTTTTAATGATTTACTTTGAATATTTTATTATTAAAATATATTATGGTCGAATTTCGACCAATGGGTTTCTACTTCCACTAGTTCTTTTAAATCAAACATGATCAATTTTTTTTACGCTAAGGTTCTATAGTTGAAATTTTACAGTAAATAAAATAACAATAGAATAATACTCGTTCCAATCTGTAAACCGTACTTAATTAATCACTAGCGATACAGAAAACATTCAAGCATTATTTTCATGTTTGACAATGAAACATTAAAATGTTTATATTTATACCTATTAAGCGCAGCAAAACTGCAAAAATCGACTCCAACTAGTTCCTTAGGTACCACGACGCGATTTAGATATAAAATGTTTCCGAAATGGTCCGACATAAATTTTATTAAAACTGCTAGTAGTTTTTGAGTTACACTTAAAATGAAAAAAACACATACACTTTTCATTTATCTTGATAAGCTCATTAATGGTACATTAATTAATGTGCGTTATCTTAATACTTATATATAAATTATATACATATAATATCGCCTCTGTGGTCTAGCGGTTCAGTTGTTGGACTTGACTGCCTGAGGTATGTATTAGTATCGTTGACTAACACCCATAACTCAAGCGTATAATTTGCTTACTTTGGGGTTAGATTCAATGTGTGTGACTTGGTCCTGGGTTATTATTATTATTATCATGAAACAAAGAAAAAAAAAATAATAAATAATAAATTATTAATTGCATAATAATATCTATTGTTATTTATAACGGTCCGGCGTCGGTCTTGACTTCTTGAGGTCCCGGGTTCGATTCCCGGATCGAGAAGCAAAAAATGTATATTTTCAATTTTTTTAAAAAAATAACGTTGCCCGGAATTGGATATGTGCCCGGTTGGCGATAGGCTTACAACCTATCACATTGTGGGACTTAGTGTCTTCGGCTACTCGTGCGTGCTCTGGTTGTGCGTTTACCTACCTCTTCGGAGATGTGGGCTTCAAGATCCCTTTTTAATAAAAAAAATATATAAATAAATTGGTAATAGCATAAGTTAGTAGCATTGAATCGCCTCTGTGGTCTAGTGGTTCAGTTGTTGGACTTGACTGCATGAGGTCCCGGGTTCGAATCCCGGGTCGGGCAACAAATAGAAAATTGTGTTTTTCCAATTTTTTGATAAAAAAAATGTTGCTCGGGATAGGATATGTGCCCGGTTGGCGATAGGCTTGCCATTGTGAAACTTAGTATCTTCGGCTAGTCGTGGGTTCCCTGGTTGTACCTCTGCCTACCTCTTCGGGGATATGGGCGTGAAGATATTGAATTAGCCTTTTTGTTGAAACTGAAGTTGTGCACAAAGGCACATTCTTTCTTCGATTAAACAAAATTGAACCCTAATTGTGTTTTGACTACGAACTTTAAAAGTAAACTACAACTACAACTAGGGTATTCACGATTAGCCAAAGGTCATTAGTACCACAATGTCGTAAGTGGCAAAACGATTTTCAACCAGGCATTACATCCCAGAAATTATTAAAAAGAATGAAAAACGCATTTTGAGTTACCCGACTCGGAAAAGAACCGAGCACTTGACCACAGACAGAGTAAATAACTTACCACTAGACCACAGAGGCGACTGTCCAGGAAAATATCTGAATTCCACGTCTTTTTAAAACCAAATAAACTTTTAATGAGATTTAACACTACGTTGACGGGACAGATAGAAGATACTAATTGTTTCATTCATACATACATATTTGTACATACATATCTTCACACCAAGTGTCACGATCATTGCAGATCTGCCATTCACACATACGTTGACGAGGCCGCTCGAATAGACAATTGTTCCATTCATACATACATATCTTCACGCCAAGTGACATGATCGTTCTAGACCTATCATTTATACTTGTAGTATACTAATTTATTTATATTTATTTATCACCACATAGTATAAGAGTAAGTCTCTCTATCCCTATGTCCATTTGTATGCTTAAATATTTATAGCGATATCGAACATGACTCCCCCTGATTAGATTAAGTAAGGTGCAAGTCTACGGCTACCCTACCTTCTGGATGGGATTACGACAGTGCCAGATTCTGTCGTTATGGTGGCATGATAATAAAGCGCTGATTTTGCCTGTGAAGCCGTTAGCTACATTGAATAAAAGTAAGAAGCTTTACAATAATATCAATTTGAAAAAAAAGCAGACAAATTGATTGGAGGTCTGCGGGGACGATGGAAGGGGGAAGGCGCGCTTTTCAAGGGTTCCATCCAATAGCAATAAGATTTAACAAAAATGACCAGTTGCACTCCGGGAGTGTCGGCAGAAGTGAAAACTTGAATATTAACATTGTGCATTTTTAATATTTTGGAACGGTTAGGGAATAATTTTGCACGAATTGCTTAATTATTATCAATATTAATGTATTATAATTTATGTGGTAGAATTAAAGCGCAATAAATGAATACTGTATTCTAGTAGAATACAGTATTCATTTATACACAGCTACCGTACACAAACTCATGTTGTCATCAACACGAACTTTCGCGCAAGCGCCCTGCGCCGTCTTAGGAATTTTCGATCAGGAATTCTAAAATCAGGTTACACGAGTTTAGAAGTTTTTACCCATTCCAAAAAAAGTGCGCAACGCCGCTAAAGAAGTTTTCACTTCAAAAAGAAAAAGGAAAATGTATAAGAAGTAAATTAATGAATGTAATTGTGTAAATGTTAGTTAGTAATGTGTACATTTGATTCTGTAAATAAACTATACTAGTGTAAGACAGAAAGGAAAAAATGGAGAATTCAGTGTTTTATCACGACAGAAGAGGCAGAGGCCTAGATTACAAAGAAGATTGAAGACAAAACCATCAAAAGAAATAAAATATTAAGATATGAGTTTACATAAATTAAACTGGTATGAAAGATTGCGGGAAAACAAAAGCTTAATAAAAATAACTCATTTATGGAAGTTTTGGTGCCATCGTGAAAGAAAATTATTGTAACGATTAGCATTTTAAAGTTATAACTTTTGTGTAAATAATCTCGAAATTCAAGGATATGACATAACAAAAGAAATTAACGGAAAACATATCATGGAAACTTTAAGGAATTACAAACTAAAGACGTTTTCAATGACTTTAATAACCTTCGAACTTAGCAAAGAAAATGGCTATTAAAAAGGGGGACACGAGACAAATAAGGAACGTAAGAAGTGAATTGAAAATAAATAACAAGAAAAATAATTTATTAATACGGAAGAAATGGCAGCATGGCCAAAAGGTCTTTACCGGTCCCAGAAAGAGACAAATTAACTTAAAAAAAAACATGAATTACGTCACAACTGCTTAACATATTATTTACCTACATTGCGGTTTTGGCGCCATCGTGAATGAAGATGGTGGTATTTTTTTTCACAATTATTGAATTTAGTGTAAAATATGAGTAAAATTGGTTAATTTAGGTGGGAATTAGTTTGATTTTGTTCATTGAAAGTGCACTAATGAAATAATCATGAAGAAATTAGTGTATCGTGAATTCCCTCGCTGCCGCCAAATCTCGTAAACGAGCTTGTGTAACGAAACCACCGCTTTACTCAAGACCCAGACAAGACTGTGTAAATAATGACTAATGACTGAAATAAAGAACTAATACGGAAGACATAAATTGAAAATTTATAACAAGAAAAAGATTTATTAATACGGAAGACGTGGCTGTATGGACACAGATCCTTTGCCTTTCCCCGACTGGGATAAACTTAAAAAACAACAATTTACCTACATTGCGAATAACGGAATTCGAAATCCTATTTCCTAAAAGCTGATATCACACCAATCTGTTCATGTATCTGTCACTGTCTCATTTTACATGAATACGTCGTTAATTATTATAAAACATTGTGGACATTTGTATAGTTGTTTATAGTTGAACAACGACGTCGGTATTCGATATGCAAAAATATGTCGGTCGGTTGATAATATGTAATTTATATTGTACTAGCTGCCCGCCCTCGCTTCGCTTCGGTTATTCAAGAATAAAATTCAAGGAAGTTAAGGAGATTTTAACGTTTTAATAACTCATTAGTTGTTAATTTCTTTCCGATAGTGTAAAAGCTAATTTTGATCTAAATTACACGCATAACGTATCTAACAGATTTATTTGATTAAGGCTTAATACTGTATTGTTAAAAATATGGTCTAAACTCTAAAGTAACCCTTCATTTTACTGTTTTAAGTAAACGAAAAAAACGGTTATTGAGGGTTATTCTTTAAAGATAGACATATACCACCGCTTACTTTTTTTGAGATCTATTGAAGAGGAAAAATCCCACCATACATTGTTTTGTTAAAACTCAAAAGGTTATGGCAGCGTTTTCGAGGAAAGCTCCCAATCGGCTTATTTTTTGCCGACATATTGAACTACTATCATTGTAATATCGTTGGTTTGTACAAAACATGAACTTACTATACACTAAAACCTTCCTCAAGAATTGTTCTATCTTTTGTTGAAAACCGAATGAAAATCCGTTCAGTACTTTTCGAGTAAATCGCGAACAGACACACAGTCGCGACCGGGGACTTTGTTTTATAATATGTATACATGAAGGTACAAAAAAGAAGAGATTATTAAGATTTTGATTGTTTTTACACAAACTGAATCTAACCCCAAAGTAAGCAACAGCAAACATCTCATAGTTTTTTTTCTCCTTCACACATGCACATGATATGATTGTAACTTTTGTAATTAAAATTTTTGTATGGCATTAGTAAAAATATAATTAATAATATTATATATAATATTTTTACTAATGCCATACAAAAATCAATTTGTTACACAAGTATTTTTTTAATTGAAATTTTAATGAGATGCTGTTGCACGATACGGATATAGTATTTTCAACCGAGAAAAAGGATTTTATATTCGACGTGTATATTTTTTGTATTATACCACACATAACTTTTCACAAACAATTTTTTTTCGATTTGAAGAAACTTTTTTTTAACGCTTAAACGCTTGTACTTTTACCTCAAAAAAGTGTTTATAACAAGTAAAGATTTTATCTAAATCAGTCCTATATTAGGTACTTTGGAATTATTCATTATTAAATAATAAATGTAAATTATTAATTTATTAAATAAAATAAGCAAAGTGGAGTAATATTTTGAAAACGTGTTTTTATTATTATGAGAACAATGAACAAGAATTTTTTTTTCTAATGGTAAGATATCTGTCACTAGGACGATATCCTTTGGATATCGTGCTAGTATCATGTTTTTTTGTATCACGATGATTAAGTAATTGAAATCGGTTTTCCAGTTTTATTGCGCTTATTATAATCATGATTCCAACCTAAATTCTTGATAAGTGTTTTTATAAAATTTGTTTTAAAAAAAGAATTATCAAATCCCAACCATGATTCAAGACGAATTTCTTAAAACTGTTTTTATAAAATTTGTTTTAAAAAAAGAATTATCAAATCGCGACCATGATTCGAGCTTACGTTTTGATAAGTTTTTTATAAAATTCATGTTGAAAAAGGAATCAACAAATCGCGACCATGATTTAAGCAAATTTTTTGTACAATTTATTTCGAAAAAGAATGTTCAAATCGCGATATGCCTAATCTAATGAAATTGGTGTCGGTTTTTGCAGTTTTACTGGCCTTAAACTATATTATCTAACAAAAGTTATACAAAGACATTAATACCTATTTACCGATTAACCGCGAGGTTCTGGTTCGCTTCGCTTGTTGATGTCCTTTTTTCAATACTTAAACGATTTATACGAAGCTTCGTATAATTCGTAGCGATGTTATAATCACATACAAAATATGTTCTACATAAAAATTACAAAATTCATTTTCTTTCTTTGTAATATAAGTAGGTATGTATATAGTGTCCAGGAATTAAAATATCTATTACTAAGTAATGCTTATCATTCTAAACTGATAATAAGTCAGATATCAACAATGACTAACAAACTGTAGTTATGAGTTACCAAATGTAAAGTACAATCTGATCATAGAATTTCGATAAAAAAAATTTAGGTCAGTCACGCAGGATTTAAACCGATGGCCTACGGTTCACGATGCTTTGACTGATGATCCATTCGGCAAGACAGAAATGTGAACATCTGATTGTAGTCTACCGCCTCGTTAGCCAAGGGGTTAGCGTACACGCCTTTCACCAATAAACCGCGAGGGTTGGGTTCGGTTCTTGATGAGGACAGGCGCGTTTGTGATTTGTGTGACAAACATCGATGTCTGTATTTTCGAGTAATGGGTGTTTAATATATTTATTCCAGTATCTATTTTAGTAGTACGCATGTCTAGGTATCATAGATCCGTAAAAAAACTTGAACTCAATAATTTAATTAGTAAAAATCCGTTCAAATTCAATCGTGGAGATTTTCAGAATTACGCTAAAAACGACCAAAAATTTCAAAAATAATTTTAGTGCAGTGAAACTTCAAAAAACCGACTTTGATTTCCACAATTAAATAAAGTACGATTGCTGTTCGTTACTCTCGCTAAAAAAAGGAAAACTAGGAAAAAACACTAAGTTTTCCCTGTATTGGAAAACTTAAAACAGAACGAGTTCAACGAAGTTCGCCGGGACAGCTAGCCCGTAACATTTTGTTTGCACACGTGCTGAGTGTTATTGAAGATAAGTTATAAAGTGGCCTTCAAAAGGCAGTGTGTTCTGTGGTTACATATAATTTATTTAATCTGTGTTACTTATTTAACGTTTAAAAAAGCGAGCGGATGCTTATTCAAATCGCGATTTCTTCGCAAACTGGAAGACTTAGGTAGGTACCTAATAAGATACACGGACATAGAGATTAATTTGTATATAGTTCATCTATCTATATTTATGAAAATCAATGCCAATTTTTGTTGTAATTTTATAACTCAAGAACGGGCTCACCTATCTAAACGAAATGTTTAGGTTTTGTTCGGACTATTTAGTAGATAGTTTATCTGATGTTTGCATAAAATCGGTAAAACGGTTCATAATTTATCATATTTTTTGGAACAAATGAATTCAATAAATGGCGGATTGTTTTGTTTATGGTTATTTTCTGTCATATTGAAACTTTTTTTCAGTTGTTTTTTTTTTTCTTTTTTTTTTGTTGTATGTGGTTATCAGCAAACATATACAAAAAACTCCTCTTGGGCTCCCCTACTATACGAGATTGTGACAAATAAGGCTGCATGTTAATAAGTACTAGTTAAAAAAGGTAGTTTTTAATAAAACGTACGTTTTAGGTTTGTGGTAACGGGCAATTTATTTTGACTACTAAAGCTAACAAGAAAATGTTATCGCACACAGAGTGTAATTTAAAATAATCGATTCTTATCACCAAGCGAGCGAAAGTCTAGTTAACTCTGAGTAGTGCTTTAATGGAAATCGATTTGTTTTTTTTTATTATAGAAAGGCTAACTAAATAACGGAGTATGCCAGAGGAAAATGCTTTCAGCTGATTTTACTCGCAGCTTGAATAACAAAAAAAAGTGGCCCAGGATTGGGTTTTGACATTGTGGGACTAAGTGCTTTCGGGATTCGTCGTTTAATCGTGGGCGCCATGGTTGTACATCTGCCATCCTCTTCATGGGTTAGGTCGTGAAGATACTCTCTTTACCCGCAGCTGCTATCACTTAATTTTGTATGTATCTTAGGTTTTAACAAACAGATGAACCTAAATTATATTTTAGACTTGAACATTTTTTACATGCTCTTAAAAAACATGCATCGTATGTACATGGAGCCGATCTGATGATGGAACCGGAAGGTACCCATCCTATCGTGTTGGGGCTAATTTGATACCTCTTCAAAACTACTTCTTAAGTCCATTGTTGGGAATAGGCTTTACAAATAAAAGCTTGTTTCTAAAATATAATATTGCGAGGCTCGGGTTCGATTAACGACTGGGGCAGGCATTTGTATGATGAATGTTTAGATGTCTGCATTTCCGGGACTGGGTCCTTATTATATTTGTTCTAGTTTTTATTTAAGTAGTTGCCTTTGTGGTCTAGCGGTTCAAGTGTTAGACTTGATTGCATGAGGTCCAGGGTTCGATTCCCGGGTCGGACAATAAAAAGAAAATTTGTATTTTAAATTTTTTAATAGATACGACGTTGCCCGGAATTGAATATGATCTCGGATGGCGATAGGCATGCCACCTAACACATTGTAGGACTTAGTGTATTCGGCTAGTCGTGGGTGCCCTGGTTGTGCTTCTGCTTACCTCTTCGGTGATAAACCTTTTTTTTTTAAATGGGTGAAGACGACTGAAAGTAGCCACAGAACACATTTTCAGCATTTCAGAATTTTTGTTTATCTGTCATGTTTTATGACTGCGACTTATGTCAAATCTACGGACATACTACCACTCAGTATAAAGTGACCAAATAATTTTAAATCTTGAAACCTTTACGCCCATATCCCCGAAGCCGTAGGCAGAGGCACAACCAGGGCACTCACGACTAGCCGAAGACACTAAGTCCCACAATGTGATAGTTGGCAAGCCTATCGCTAACCGGGCGCACATATCAAATCCCGAGCAACATTTTTTTTATTAGAAAATTGGAAAAACCATATCTTCTTTTTGTTGCCCGACCTAAGAACCGAACCCGGGATCTCATGCAGTCAATTTCAACACCTGAACCGTTAGACCACAGAGGCGATTATCATCATCTTACATAATATTCATACATATCTTCCAAGTCCCCCTGATCAGTAGGCAGAGAGTGTGGAGAACCGGGTAAAAGAAATTCCTCCGATAGTTATTTAATAGCATGCAAGTATTAACAGCCAATATTAATTACATATCTAAGATAAGAGACCGTTTTAGATCAGTTGCCAGGCAACCGCTGTTATTTTTCAATAATTATTAAAAAGTAGTGGTCGCCTATTGATCGAATTTCGATCATAATAAATTTTAATACCTTGTTGATAAGAACGCCATCATCATTTCTCAAGACCAACTACTTTGTTTCCAAACTTTATAAATAGTTAGAGCGCTTTCGACTATCTGTGATCTTTTATCGTTATAATCAATATATTTGTTTGTGTGTGTCAAATGCATGGTAATGTGGGTAATGTTTTATTTATTGATTTAATGTACTTTATAAGCATTATTATAGGAAAATATTAGCGTTCTGCACTTCTCCTACATACTATAAGTGTGCCAAATTTTATGCTCCTGCGTCGGCGCAATTTTCGTAAAAAGGGGTCCAAAGTATCACGTATTGATATATCTCGACAGCAAAACTCTAGAAGTCCTATCTTTTTGTAGGTAGGTTATTTATATTGGCCGTAAGTGTAGAAGAGTCAGTCGAGGAAACGATGTAGTGTCGCGGTCTCAATGGGAATGTTGATGTCTCGGCAGCCAATATAAACGTTATGTTTGGTTTAGGCACGTTGTATCCGGCTTCCTGTAGGAATTATTTTAAACCAATTAGGTATACTAGTGATCGCCCATTGGTTTTAATATCCAAATTTTAATATATTGTTGATAAGAACACCATCTTCATTTTTTAAGACCAACTACTTTGTTTCCTGAAAAGTTAGTGCGCCATCTGTGATATTTTATCGTCAACATCAATATATTTCTTTGTATGTGTCAAATGCATGGTAGTGTGGGTAATGTTTTATTTATTTATTCGATGTACTTTATAAGCATTATTATTGAAAAATATTAGTTAAACTAATTATATAATGGACGCGACGTTAAGAACAGAATTGTTGAATGTTAACGATAATGTATAGATATGTCTAATAATGAAACTGTAGAAAAATAATAATCTTTCTCTCCAAGTATCCTCTCGTATTACTAACTTTTATAGCCGATCTTTTACCTCGCTATCATTACTTTGAATCATATCAGGGAGCGCCCTATAGAAGTCAGGAAAGTCACTTTCTATTGTTTTTCATATTTTTTTCATTGAAAAAAATATTCTATTGATATCCTTCCTTTGTGTGTCACCTAGTTTTTTCGTTTTATTTTTGGTGTATTTATTTTTATGTATTTTGGTGCAAAATAGAGAGTTATTCTATTCTAAGAATGAATTCTATAAATTCAAGATAATACTTATAAAATAACATGTTCTAACTGACTAATTCATCATCGCCGAGCAAAAGCTGTTAGAGTTACAGCCATAAAATTTGGTAAGTGGAGTCGTTTTATTGAATAGACACTCATTAAGAAAGGAATTTCGGAAATTCTATCCCTATGGTGAAAGAGGGGTTAAAAGTTTGTATGGAAAACCGTCATTTTTTAAGTTAGTAACATGAAACTTTATTGTTGGGCTTAAAGACGTTAAGTTACTGTCAAGTGTCAAGTTAATTTTCAAGAGTGTCAACATGTCTCAATTTTATTGTCAAAGAAATTTTGTTTATTGTAAACTAGCTGCTACCTGCGGCTTCGCCCGCGTTTTCACAGAAACCCAGTGTGCGATCGGGATTAAAAATAGCCTATATGTTAATCCAGGTCACAATCTATCTGTCTTCCAAATTTCAGACAAATCCGTTCAGCCATTCGAGCGTGAAAGAGTAACAAACATCCATACATCCATACTTACAAACTTTCGCATTTATAATATTAATTAATAGGATATTTTATTTTTAAACTATTTTATGGGGTAAGTTTATTAGGGGAATACTAATTTGGTCAATTTAAAAGAGTACTTGACGTAGCATATGGACGGGATAATTAATTAAATTATAAATAATTTGAATTTGAATAATTACACCTAGCTATTATTAACTTCACCGCCTCATTGGTCGAAGGGTAAG
>NJDC01057516.1:10970-25782 GCA_002245475.1 Calephelis virginiensis | reverse complement strand
TAATAAAACTAATAACTTGCTAGAATGCTTAGTTTTTGATTTTCTAAGAACTTTCGGTTTGACCCTCGTATGTCATAGATTGTCTCATACAAATGTAAAAATAAAATTGCACAAATTGAAGGCGTACATGGTAAAAACTTTCTTTAGCATCTTTCTTCTTCTTCTTCTTCTTTTCCTTTGGCTTTCAAGTCAGTCATGGAAGTGACACATTAAAATGTTGTCCAGTAACAACAACAAGATAATAACTATTTGAGTAATCTTAAACAAAACAGTCACAACAAATTGTTAATTTTGGGACATACACAGTATTATTCAATTATGGTTATCAGCATTTGTTACTCTATAATTTTCCCCTTTTTTAAGATGTGTCAACATCCATCTTTACCGTTAAGATGATTCTGCCAATAACAAATAATAAGCGCGCGTTATATTCTATATTCCATTTTGATGGTTGCTCTTTGTTAAAGTTAGAGATTTTTATTAAACTAAATCGGAAACGTTTTTTGCAAAAGATATAAAATTAAGCACCAAACACTAAATAATAAGCTATTAAAATTGAAATAAATGTATATTTATGTATCTACAACTTAATTAACTTTTTGTTAGTGAATTTTATTAAGATTTTTAACAGATTATGAGATGAGTGGGTTAACAGAGAAGGGAAATTAATTTGAAGAGGAATATTGATAGAATTGATTTTATCATATTATGAAAACGTGGCGTTATTATTTGGACTTGAAAAGAAAATGTGTTCCAAAGTACCTTCGTCCATGCCGCGTTCACAGAGGGAATTATCCCGGACTCTTTATTTAAAAAGATCCCTAATTTGCCCCCTTTCTGGGCCGCATAGCTACATAAACGACTGTCTTCTTCTTGATGGCTTTTGTAACTACCTACCACAGTGTGTCATTTGATTTCGCAATTAACTACCTACATGTTGGTTAAAGCACCAAAACATGCAATGGCAGTACATACTTGACATATGAGTTTTGACAAAATAGTTGACATTTGACATTGACAATGACTGCAAAAAAAATCGAATGTTTTCTAAGATTTTGGCTTTTCTGGCAAATCAGTTGCCAAGTAGCGACTGGAAGCCATCACTAGCAAAGAAGAAGAAGAAGAAGATTTTGGCTTTGTGTAATAAGTTTGTTTAATATTTAAAAAGTATGCAGAAGATAAATTCAATCTGCCGCTGCTGCCTTTCTCAAGGCAAACACAAGAGTTTACATACAGCATACACTTGGCTAGATAAAAAAGAAGTTTATTCGGATATGCTGCAAGAATGTTTTGGCATTGGTGTGAGTAAAATGTTATAAATAAAGTTATCAACCACAGAATAATTTAAACTGAGGCTATCATCAGCCTATAAACTTAGTTGTTTTAAAGTTTAATTTAAAGCATCATCAATAGAATAAAATAAACGGTATTTATAAAAGTATAAATAAATATTTCTTCTGTAGTCTAGCGCTCTGCAATCAGCGTTGACGCTTCGACATCCTGCTTCATGCAACCCAAAATGTATTATACAAATTATTACAGCTTGCATGTATCTGGATAAGTTTCCTGTTTGCTAATGCTTAATGGTTTACTACTAAATGGTGGTTCCACACTTGGCTATTTGTGTAGCTATTCAATGTTTAATGTATTTGCCAAAATATTTAACTTACGGGTACATAAGCTATACAACTATGTACAAATGTAGCTGAATACAAAAAAATATATGTTGTTTACTATCAAAAAGTAAATTTGCTGTAAGTACCAAATCAAAGAAAATGTAAAACTTAACCAAATAGACATTTTACTTGCAGCTTTTATATGCCAACTTGTGTGGTCAGTATATTTGTGTGTTTACTGATTGTCTCTTTTGATCTGCATTGAAAAACCATCCGACATTTGATAAGTCATATTAGTTATATTATATGCTATATTTGCTAAAAAGAGGAAATATACACATACTTAAATGGCAAATATAATCTCAACACATTTTTTTTTGTCAAATATAGCAAATGTGCTAAGACATAATATTACCATGTCATTGTATACTTTTAGCTAATTAGACTCTATTAGGTTTATATCTGCCTCTTCTACCATTTAGGGGAATCAGGTCGCAACATATTTACTATTTTAAATAACTATCTTAAGGGCTTAAAGAACAGAATAGTATAACTCTTTATTGTGCACCAAAATATGTAGACAATAAAATATACAACAAAACTAAAACTTAAAAATTAAGTGATACACAAAGGCAGACTTATTGCCAAAACAGCAATATCTTCCATGCAACCTTATGTTATGGAGATATAATCAAATAAATGGGGCTTGGTGATGTTCTTAATACACGAAAAGGAAATGTAACTCTTAAAATTTCAATTGGAATAATTTACTGAAGTCAGTGAAAAAAATAAACAGATTGACTTATACTAAAAGTATGAAATATGTAGCTGTTCTGACACTATTATCTCTTGCCTTGCCTCAATATGTTGTATCATTATTCATTCAATTATCATACATTTTGCACCTAGCACTACCACTATTTTTTTAATTGTAAACTTGATTACATATCTAAATCAAAATTGATTCAATCTTAAAGACCAAACAAACACATTCCATAACATTGAAGGACTTAATGAAATTTATTATAGCTGGCTAAGTCACATTACTTGTTTGATACTTAACTGACTTTATGAATATACAAATTTACTGTGTTTTAAATTAATATGTAAGTTGTGGTTTTGGATAATGAATCAGAATCAGAAAAAAAATATTTATGTGGACCATACAAGTGGTATGCATCAACATTTTATAAACTACTGCCAGATTGGAATCGCAGCCACAAGATCAATTGGAGAAGATCCACTTCTGAATCAAGAAGAATTAAATGATGAAGCTTCAGAATAATTATTTTATTATTTCAGATAAATACCGTAACAGAATCAGACAGTATTTGTGAAGCATGTGTACTAAGCCTTAGAGAATCTTTACAATTTAAACAAAAAGTTTTAGATTCTGAAAAAGAGTTTGCAAAGATGATTGAGCATAAAAAACTTGGTAAGATTAATCCAATATTCATTTGAGAGCAAGGCTTATAATATTAATATTTAAATTTATTCATATTATGGATTTGTACCCTTGAGAATTGTTTTGTACATTAGCAATAAAAAAGCCAATTACTTGAGCAGCTTATTCTATAAATTTAAGCAGATGTCCTAAAAAAATGTGATAGTTTACCAAAATTGTTACAAAACTTTTTTTGTGGTCCTTGTCAGAGCATTACAGAAATATTTCCATTGCCTTTACTTAAAATAATGTGATAGAAATTTATTCAACACTAGCTGTTGCTTGTAATATAGCCTGCATGCTTAATGGTCCCACAGGTTCATTTTTCGGGATAAAAATTATCTTCCCTTGTGTAACAATGCAAAACTCATGAAAATAGGTTCAGCAGTTTTTGCGTGAAGTATTAACAAACAAACATACAAATTGCGCATTTATAATATTAGTAAGATATTGTTAGGATTGACCAAATAAGTAGTTTGTTTGGTGAATTTTTGTAATTCTAGTAATTGCCACAATTTAAAAAAATATGGCCACTCATTTACAAAAATTGGCAAAAAAAACCTTAGCGGGCACACAATTTTTTTATCTCTTTTACTTAAAATAGGTTTACAAATAATGTTAAAATATTACACTATATTTGTCAGAGAGATTACAAACAAGACATTTTTGGCAGCTTAATATTCTTTGTTTTTTTTAATATGTTAATATTTAGATTGGTGATAGCTATGTATGTTAGGATGGATGCTTCTTACTCTTGCACATAAAACCCAATTTACCAAACGAAACTAAGCTTTGCAGTAATATACTCATAGTTTTTACATCAGACTATCACAATTAAGGTGTGGAATTAACAATAAGATTAAGTGCCAAAACACAATTGTTAATAAATAAATAAAATTGCATGAGTTCCTTAATAAACTTTTATCTTAGGATATTATTATAAAAAAACTAAATTAAATGAGCACTGTTTGTACAAATATTTCAATTAGATGAAACTGGAATACAGTTTAATTAAAAAAAAAGTTTTGAAATCAAATTAAAAGGAGTTGAATTGCAAGGTTATTTTAAATTGCTTTTCATAGGGGCTAAGTACCTTAAGAATTATCATTGGGTCAAAGTGCCATTATTTTAAAGCAATTGATTACACAAATTCCTGTAGGATTCTTTTCAGTTTCTGGTAAATATGCAATCATACTTTCTGAATCCAACTTCTTTTCTCTGCTTATATAAACAAGTCTATGTAACACCACATTTTTTAAATCAGAAATTGATTTTACTCTTTTCAGAACCGTCACTTCTTTCCAGGATTCCTAGTTTGTAAAATATTATTTTATGTACACTTCTGTTTTATCTATCCTTATTAAAATTCGAGATGCTGTTGAAATACCCTGTTTTTTGTCACAATTATGTC
The DNA here is from genome assembly GCA_002245475.1 of Calephelis virginiensis. Taxonomy (NCBI): domain Eukaryota; kingdom Metazoa; phylum Arthropoda; class Insecta; order Lepidoptera; family Riodinidae; genus Calephelis; species Calephelis virginiensis. The sequence continues at coordinate 21,311 of NJDC01057516.1, read as the reverse complement.
ATCTGCAGCGCTTTCGTTGGAGGTTATTAAAACAGTCACTTGACATGTCAATTACTTCAAAGGTTGTGATGTATTTTTTGCACCCGTAATAGCCTTGAGGAACATAGCTCCCAAAATCACTTATTTTCAAAAAGCTATTTTTGTATTTCCTGCAGAAAAATCACAAGTGAGTTGCCCAATCAACAGGTGTGAGGTGGCTAAACACTATTAAGATTATTAACTGACAATTTTTCATAGAAATAAGGCACCCTATGTGCATCTAATGGTGAAATATTTTTTCAAATTGGTCTGGTAGTTACGGAGCCTATTAAACACAAACAAACATATTTATGTTGAATATTGTTATGAAATAACTGATGTAATGAAAACTGGCCAAGTTAAATCTAACCTACTAGTAGATCTCTTATTTTGAAATAACAGCATTTGTTGTAGGTATTGAATAAAGCAAAGAAATAGAGTTTCATACTTGATCATAATGTTATTTTGTTCCTATAAATAAATATTTGCATTTTGCATAGAACTTGGCACCCATTAAGATCTCCATTCTTTTTGCGGGGGAGTTTACAGCCAAGCATAAATTTTGTATTGAACTTGGCTCTCCTTTTTTACATTTATGTTTTTGGTGGGATAAGATACACAATTTTATTTTACTTGTTAAACACTTACCCCATTTGTAAAGAAAACTGTTTGGCACCTATGCCCAATATCTCTATGAAAATATCTCAAAATCAAAAGGAATTCTTTAACATACTTAGCACCTTTGAAATGGAATGGCAGTATAACATAGCACCGTTACAATTAAAAATCTCGATCTCGCTTTTTTTGGTACTTTGCCCATTTGTGAATTTTACACCTCAATTTTGTAAAGATTTTTATGCATTGCATGAAGATAAAGCCATTGTGGGAGCTAGTTTTAAATGTTCTAAGTAAGTTTTAAATGTGTCACATTATATTTATTTTAAATACAAATATATTTTTGTCCTGTAGCATAATGTATTTTATGATTTTGTTGTAAACTGTGCATAGTATTTTCTTATGGAATAATTTTTGTTTCAGCTGAAGTCATGGAAATCAAAGTCGAGCCTAAGTTAGAGAGTGACACTGAATCAGATGATTACTACTTAATAGACACCAGTAAGTTTTCTCTACATTTTTATGCATGCTTACAATAAAGCTAAGCAAAGCTTTCAAGAAAGAAAGGAATTAAAAATGTAGTCAGGTAGGTATTGAACCTGTAACCTTCGTATCACACTGACAGGAATCATTTGAGGTACTGAGGATTTGTTTGGTGACATTTTTAATTATCTTTTACACAATATTATAGTACTATTATAAGATTATCATTGCAGATATATTTTTATAACTATTAATATAAATAAGTGTAAGACAATCGCTTACAATGTAAATTTAAAATATTTCTACAAAAAACTAGACAATAGTATCAAAGTAAATCAAAATAATTGATATAATTGAGATGGCTTTGAGTTCTGGTTTCTGCTTGCCCTACACATTCATACCTCGTTGTGGATGCAGGAAAATGTTAATGCATTTGAGGAATGTAACTATTCTAAAACTTTTGAAATTAGTATAGTGCAGTCTACTAGCAAAATAGAACAGCAATAGAAATCATCAAAACTAGTCTACTTATTTTAACAAACAAGTACTAAGTATGTCCCACACATATTTCCGATACTGACAGAGTGATATGTAGCGTTATGAGGGTCGGGCACTACGCCTTTGTTCTCATTGTCAATTTGTACAATCAGAAGAAATTCAATCAATCAGAATGCACATTCTGATTGATTGAAATGAATTTTTTGTTGGTTAAGTGCACTAATAGCAATGCAGTAAATTTGTTTGTACTAGTTTGTTAAAAAAAACATTTAGTGTAGAATAGATTATCCTAATAGCAGGTCACACCATATTGTTACACCAGTAAAATTTATTATAATCGTAATAATGGTTTGTGAATTTTTAATTTAGTGTTCACTAATAGTAGACTGTTGTGCAGGTAGGGATCTACCGCCTTCCCTATTCCTGTCGCCATAAAGACAGTTTCATGTTCTGACAGTCTGTAGATTTGCACGACATGCCTAACACTGTGGCCACAGGATAGCGACGCACCTGTAACATATTTGGTGTCTATATGCGATGGTTGTGTCTTAGTATCAAAGAGTCATGTGCTTGTTTTGTATCACATTTTTTTTTCAGTAAAGGAAGAGTCTTCACTTTCCGCGAAGAAATTGAAACGTGAAAAGAATGAAAGTAAGGCAAAGAAAGAAATCTGGCCTCCTGATGAGTATAAATCCCTTGTTAAAAGAATTTCACTGAGTAAGTTTTTTTCAATAATAATATGTTTTTACAGTACTAAAAGGCAGACAGGCTAATTGAATGTCTGGTGGTAAGATTGGGGTTCCCAACTACTTTTCCATGAAAAGAAGTTTATTTAGGTCAAAGAAAAGAAATGAAAAGTATTTTAGAAAAATGAATAGTATTTTATTACTTTATTGATTTAAATACATATTTGTACTGACTGATTAGTTTTGTATCAATTTCATAACTTCATAGGTCTCACTACAAGTATAACTAAAATTAAAGTAAATGAAGAGCTTAACTTTTATATAAGTTAACGAAGCTTTGTTTCTAAGTTACAAGCAAGTTGAACACAGAATACTATTTATTTATTGCGAGTCGACTATCGTTAGTGTGTAGGAAGCGGAGCGCCAATCTACAAATTTAAAACACTTATGTACAATATAGGATTGTTTTGCGCGCGCACTCTCTCTGGCATAATATGTCAGTGTCAGTTTGAAATATTTGTTATTAATGGATTCGATCGAAAACAGTATTTTGTATACTTTTCGTTGTCTGACAGTAAAAATTATATGATAGCGAAAAACAGGATAAAACTATTTAAAAAGGGTAGAGTTGGCAACCCTAACCAGAAATTAATATCTTTACTAGTGTTATTTTTCATCACATCTTTTCATCGTATGCCTGTTTATAGTCAGAGTTTTTTTAAAGGTTAGACCTTTTAAAAGTCTAGTCTTTTTACCCTCCTAACATCTCAAACACCAGGAGAGAGCTTAATTTTAATATGGTAGTATAAAAAAAATTAAGTTATATTAATTCTTTTCAGAATCCAGTGACAAATCTTTAAAACAAAATGAAAAATACAGAATAGTTAAACAGAAGAAAATCACAATTAAAAATAAGCAGACAAAAGACGTTAAAATTAACATATCATGGATGCCTAATGCTCTTGACATTAAGAAAAAACACAGAGAAAATCTCGTTACATTACTGAAATACTCAAATGTGTTGCCATTTAAAAATAAGTCGCTTTTAGGTTATATATGTGGATACTGTGACGCTACATATCCAGATCCAATTGATTTAAGACAACATACAGAAATAGATCATAAGAAAGAACGACTAGAATTTAGATCTTCATTCGACATGACTGAATATAATGTAAAATTAGATATAACGGATTTAGCATGTACATTGTGTGATGAAAAAATGGATAACTTGGCTACATTATCGAATCATCTAGTTAAAGTGCATGAAAAAACCTTTTATACAGATATTAAGGATCATTTATTGCAATTTAAATTAAAAAAAGGTGATATATATGATTGTACTATGTGCTCATCAACATATGAAACGTTTAAAATGTTAAAACAGCACATGAATATACACTATAGTAATTATAAGTGTCCTAAATGTGAATCGTCTTTTACTACGAAGAGATCGTTGAATTCCCATCAAGCAATACATATTGACGGTAGTTTTAAATGTGACCATTGTGACAAAGTGTTCTCTAGTAAAACTAAAAAGCAATATCACGAGAAATCAAAACATATGGGTGCAAGAAATATAAGGAATTGTCCGTATTGCAATGAACCTTTTCGCAGTTATTATCAAAGAAATCAACATTTAGTGAAAATACACAATTCAGAAGCACAATATAAGTGTAATATTTGTAATAAAGGTTATATTTTGAAGTCTTTACTAATGAGTCATGTTAAAAAAAGCCATTTAATGGAGTTGAACTGTCAGTGTACCGAGTGTGGTTATCGGTTTTTCAGTAAAAAGGCATTGAAAGCTCATATGGTGAAGCATACCGGGGAACGAAAATATAGTTGTGAAGTGTGTCATAAGGCATATGCAAGGAAATATACACTTAGGGAACATATGCGGATACATAACAATGATAGACGTTTCAAATGTGATGTGTGTGCAACTGCTTTTGTGCAAAAGTGTAGTTTAAAAAGCCATTTATTATCCCATCATGGGATCAGTATGGCAGCTAGTGACATTGTGTCTTCATAGGGTTTTATCATGTGCTTTATTTTGCTCCATAAGTCTAAGCGCTCACGGAGCGGTTTGTACCCGCTCCCGCGGCGGTCGCGGAACTGCGGTTTTATTTCAAGACTCACGAGACCACTAATTTGTGCGGTCACACAGCCGTCGCGTTTGAAATCATCACTCGCAACGTGTCCGATTCTACGAGCGGGCGACCGCTGCCGCGGGAACCGCAAACAACCGCGGGCGCTGAGGGTGAAAATCGCGTCGTGAAATGTGATCTTACATAAAAATTTGCATAATAATAATAATAATTGCATATAAATCTACATTCTACGGAACCTGCAGGCCCGCAAACGCCGCGGGCGCGGACTCAAAACGCTCCGTGAGTCCTTGGACTAAGTCTCCTAAATTCACCTAAAGAATGTTGAGTAAAAATGTTGATTAACTTATTGAATTTTATGCTATACAGCCAGATGTTATTTGAATGCGTAATTACGAGATTTGCGATTTGAAATTATGCAATGTTTAAGGATCTAACGAATGCCATCTGATTACCAGACTTGGGTCAAAATAAAAAAAAAACAATTAGTGTTATGGTACTAGGCTTTGTAACTCCTATAAGCAAAACTTTGTCCGCAAATACTGTTCTTGGTGTTTGCTTTCTAAGTTAGGTTTTCGAACGAGTTTTTACTTGAAACAATTACAAAATTGCATATAACAAAGTCGCTTTCTGATGTCCGTCCATATGTATGCTTAGTTCTTTTAAAACTGCGCAACTGATTTTGATGAGTTTTTTTAATAGATAGAGTGATTCAAGAGGACTGGTTATATGTATATTAACACAGAAGTTCGTCAAACCCGCGAAGTTGGGATAGGCTGCTATTATTCATATAATTATTTGCCTAAAGTTGTACACCTCTCTTCATTACTCGTAAGCGAATTGTTGTGATTATTAGGAAGGAAGTAAAGATGTACACTTGAATATATTAATGATTATATTTAATCTAACATTACCTATTTCGCGTTCACGCACACTTGCACACGTATACAATACGCGTTTACCACAAGTGAAGCCCGCTCGCCGTCGTTAATGCAAGTCTATTGTTATAAATTTATTGGATGGTTTTGTTATGGTATGAATTCTAGTGAGTCAGAATCCAAGATTTTAAGCTAATTTCCCCAACCTGGGACATAGGGACTCTATCTTTTTAAATTGCAAAATTTCGGTGCAAACATATATTTTTCTAAATAATAAGGCCGATCATTGATTTTAAAGCGTAAAAACTTTCTGTGGAGTTGACGCACAGTTTGAAAAGTTCGGACACAGCCCAAAATAAAAAAAATCAATCCGTTTCCGTTGTTACTCTACATTTTAAACCTTTGTGCTAAATCATTAATTATGTCCTTTTAAAGGGGAGGTGTCGAGCCAATGCTCACTTTGCGGTAGGGTAATTATTATATTTTTTTTCAATTCAAATAAATTAAAAAAAAAGGCGAAAAAATTATATTAAAATCAACATTCAAAATATACTTAAATTATACACAATAATTTACCTTAATGGTTCATACTAAACATATCTATGTTTTGAAAAATATCACATGAAATAAGAGACTAAAAAAAGGTAAATGCTCAAAAACTTACTTAAAAACGCCTTAAGCAATTATTGGACGCCCCCCTCTCCGCACACCCCTCTCCATACACCCCTCTGCTCACTAAAATAATAATTGTTTGTCGCTTTTAGACTTATCTATGAAAGTTTCTTAACATTGTAGATTTGTCAAGTAAAAAAAAATATTCAATACCTACTGTTCAGACTTCAGAATCATGTGATGAAATAAGATTTAAAACCATGCTGCCCTCATATTTCACTGTTCATTTGTTACAAATTATGTTATGCCTCATTGGATCTCTATATTGTAATACAAACCCACATATAAAACTATCTTAATCTGTTTGGTGTTGAACTTAACGATTGTGAATTGTTTTGGCAAGCTTTTATTGATCTTGAAATTTTGACCAGTAATGGCGATTTATACTATATTTTTTTAAACAATTGAGAGCTTATTTTTAATAATTTAATGCTGATTTGTTGATGGAAGTTTTAGTCTGTGGCGTTTTAAAAGCTTAGTAGTAGGTATCAAGTATTTAAAAAAACATGAAGGAACGTAGAAATATCTTTGAAAAGCAAATGTTGTAATAATACAAATTATGTTTGATTCATTAAGTTGGCATTTTTATTATTTTTTATTATATTATATATATTTTTATTTTTTTGTGATATTATTTATACCAATGATCTGAAAAAGTGAGAAACTCTGTAAAAGAAACAGCTAAGGCATGATCGAAACGTTTTTTACTTGTTTTATTCAAATGTCGCCCAAGTTTGATGCTACATTTTTATACTAAGATAAGGCTTGATTCAGACGTACGACAACGATACGACAAACACAGTCACACGACGTAGTCTGACGCAATTTAATTCACATTGGCTACATAAGAAATACGATAACTTCGCAACAAAAATACAACCGCTGACGACACAATAATGGTTACTCTTCGAATTCCATGTTCTGTCAATACCACATCTTCACATAATCATAAAATAAAAAAAATGAAACATTCCCTGACAACATTTATTTAACTAAGAACCATCTTACCATGTCAGCTTTAAAAAAATCTACATCGAAATCGGTCCATTCGTTTAGGAGTAATGATGCAACAGACATGTTAAACTTATAACACCCTTCTTTATCCGTTGTTAAAAACTGCAGCTACACTATTCACGAGTTGACCACTTTTTGTCGCTGTAATGTTGTGTGGTAGTTGTTCGTGTGAATCAACGCTTATAGTAATACGCATTCTGCCTTAACCTTATTTGGCCTTGTTTCAGTATAATGTAGTTGAATTCAGGGACGAATCCAGTCTTAAGCCAGGGGGGTCTTATGCTCGAGGTTCGCTTAGGGCAGACTTCAAATCTCTTATGGCATACTATTAGAATAGCTAGCCCGAGGGTTACCCCACCCTCTCTCTCTTTGGATCCGCCCCTGTTTAAAATTATAATTCTTAAGTATGAAAAAATAGTGCAATGATTGTAATTATAAGATTAGATATAATGAAACCTATTTATTATGTATATTTACATTTTACTTAATAAAAGATTTGTTGAGAATTTTTTTCTGAAGTTTCGTCCTAAACCCGATTTTGAATAATGGTGTTTTTTTTTCATGTTGTTTTAGTTGATTTTTTGTAGGCAGGGCCGGATTTAGGGGAGGGCAATCGAGGCAAAAGCCCTATGACCTTCACAAACAAAGGGACCCCCCCCCCACACCAGAGACTTCATAAAAAAATAAACGATTCCGACTGGTAAAAAAAATACTTTTTGCGAGCGAGTCGCTGCCAAACTCTACCACCTAGTTAGATATCAAGGTGTTAAAGACGGTGAGGCTATGCTCGCCTTTCACGAGCTGCCTGTCAGGAAGGCATTTGGTCTATTATGCATAGGAGCTCAGACCAACACGAGGTTATGGTGGCCGAAATAAACAGATATCCCTGGGCAAATGACTCAAATTGATCTAACCCCAAAGTAATATATCCATGAGGTATGTATATTAGACGATACTAATACATTTATAAATACTTACCTACTTAAACAGATGCCAGTATAAATTGAATAAACACCCAGACTATGAAATGCATACTTTCTAGTTATGTTCATCACTTATAATAAGCTTAATCCCAAAGAGAATGTAATCACTACCTTAACCCTGTCAGGAACCGAACCCGAACTTGGTAGTTGGTCAATGAAATTAGGCAAGTACGTTAACCCCTCAACGACGCTGTCTATATCGAAGGCTTTGAGAGCAATCCGAGCAAGCTGCTGCACAGTTACCACTTTGTTATGACTGACTAAACTTAACAATCCAGTAACCATTACCAAGCAGTTGGGTCGTCACATGCCAATGCCGGCAATAGACTTATCTAATTCCCAAGAAAAGACTACGGAATACAGACATTTATTATGTTAAAAGCACAACGCCTGTTTTTGTCGGGGATTGAACCTAAGCCTTAATACAACGCGTCATTAATCGTAAACGCTAACCTCTAAATCAAACAGGCTACGGGTCCCATTGACATAAAATCTAAATCACATAACGGGATCCCAGGAAAGTCGAAAAAAATACTTATTTTTCGAATACGGTTTGCAGTTTTACTAATCAATTTTCTAGCTAACATTCCCAATCAGAAACACAAAGTGCTACATCAATCTTGTTTGCTAAAAATTTGGTTGTACCTACTTTAAGTTTTGTCAAAGCCAAAATGACAAGATCTAGACCAGGGTCGATAATTTTTGATACCAAAAAAATATAGTAGGATGAGACCCATTGAAAAATGAAAGAAATATGATAAAAATTGCCGGAAATCAAGATAAACCGTTTTTACTCTTCTAAAAAACTAACCTCAAGACCCGGCTCGACCGTTATTTATTTTTTCTTTAATTTTCATCATACTTTCTTCATTTTTCAATGGCTCTCTTCCTTTATCCTACTAATATATATTTTTTTTCACTTTTTTCCTTTTTTGAAGGTTAATGCTCTAATCTACTCGTATATATTAATACGAGATGCCAAAACTTTGGACCCCTTTTTACGAAAATTGCGCGTTTTCAGGAGCATAAAATTTGACGCACTTATAGTTTATGCGTAGGAGAAGTGCAGAACGCTAATATTTTTCAATAATAATGCTTATAAAGTACATTAAATCAATAAATAAAACATTACCTACACTACCATGCATTTGACACACTCAAACAAATATATTGATGATAACGATAAAAGATCACAGTTGGCGCACTTAAAAGTTTGAAAACAAAGTGGTTGGTCTTGAGAAATGAAGATAGCGTTCCTATCAACAAGACTTTCAAATTTATTAAGGTCGACCAACGAGCGACCACTAGTATATTAAATTGTAGAAACATTATAGGGATCTTATGAGATCGCTTCAACTAAATTCCTGCTTCCTTAAAGACTGTCTTGTTTAGGTCCGAAGAATAGGGTTACCCGCAATACCGTCTTTACCATAAGGGCACACGTGGCCAGTGCCCAGGGCCCCTAAACTCAGACGGCCCCCAAGGATCGACCATTGCACCTTTTTTTAACCTTAAAATATTCTGGTTGGGTCCATTACATTTTTACTTTTATTTTACTTTTTTTACTTAAGAACGATTAAGTAATGTGTCAATAATTATGTGAACATGGAAAGTGACACTCTTCAGAAAATTGAGTTTGAGGATTTAGTAGAAGGATTGCTCAACAGAAATTCCGAAAGAAACTATAATCGTAATCATAAAAAAAACAGCAGCGTACCTACTAATGTTATTAATGACATACCTACTGTAATAAAATAATGTAATTGACTACCAAAAAAATCATGGTGCAAGAATTGTTAAGATTAATTTCTTTATATTCCAAAAGGGCCCCTAGTTTTTGTGTGCCCAAGGGCCCCAGCACAATCTAAGACGGCCCTGGTTACCCGGATAATTACGGCTACAATAGAGTTATTCTTGAAACTCGATTCGTGCGAGAATGAAAATTGGAAAAGGATTTGTGTACCATTTTGTAGTCTTGAACAAAAAAAATCACCTAATCTAATATAGTAAAGTGAGTATTATTTGTTTGTTGATTTTTTTCGTGAGTAATTTGTGTTAGTACCTACCTAGTATAAAATGACACAAATCCGCTTCCAATTCTGAATCTTGCATGATTTAAGAGTAACGCTACAGCGCACCCTCACCTATAGATGTGAGCTTGTTCGCTGTATTTTCTATTTTTCTATAGGAAAATAAAATGTCTCATCATATATTTATCATTAATGCCGCATGATTGAAGCAACGGTAGTTTATTCTGCCCATATGTAATAGTATTTTCGTATCTGTTGTCTAGCGGCCCGTAGATGGACTAGACTTCTAGGCCCTGGATACGATGCCCGGGTCGGCCGTCTACAAGAAAATGTGTTTAATCCATTTCCAACAA
>NJDC01057515.1:220432-264536 GCA_002245475.1 Calephelis virginiensis | reverse complement strand
ATATTAGAAACATTTGAAAAAAATATAATTATAATGTTTCTAATGAAGCACAGTTTGAGCGTTCTTCTTGTTCTGATGACGCAAACGGCGACTTGAACTCTGAAGTAACACAGTAAATATAGATACTCAGGTTTTTTACACGAACGTGCGAAATGGATTAAGTACAGCACTGTCACCAATATGCTTTTGAATGTTTTTTTTTTCAGTAAAGCCGAAGCTACGACCCCGAAGACGTGATGGTGGCGAAGCATACCATGTCTACTTATTAATATCAATCAGGTCCTATAATAGGTGGTCAACGTTTAAGGTATCTACGGACGGAATGAAGTTCGCCGGGACTGCTAGTTGTTCGATAAATATATCAAATAAAAAATGTCTACAAAAATTGTGATTCAAATGACTTTTTTCAATTTTCAAATTTTCCATTCTGTTGTAAATTTTATCATTTGATTTATTCCTTATCAAGTTAACTTTTTCATTTTATAAAAAAAAGCGGTCGGTAAATGACGTAGGTAAACTATTTGGCTGCTCAATCATTACTGATTTTACTAAGTAAAATGAAAAAGATCGCCTCTTTGGCCTAGCGGTTAAGTCTTGACTGCATGAGGTCCCGAGTTTGATTCCCGGGTCGGCCAACAAAAAGAAAATTGGGTTTTTCCAATTTTCTAATAAAAAAAAAGTTTTTCGGGATTGGATATGTGCCCGGTTGGCGATAGGCATGCCACTTTCCACGTTGTGGGACTTAGTGTCTTCGGCTAGTTGTGGGTGCCCTGGTTGTGCCTCTGCCTAACACTTTGGGGATATGAGCGTGAAGATATTTACTTTTAAAATGAAAAAAAATATTCTGCAACAAGTATGCTTTCTTCCAATAATATTGAAAAAAAACAAAAGTCATTTGAACCCCTTTTTTTGGGCTGAACTTTTTATGCGAGGATATAATTTGTTAAATGAGTACCTCATAGGGAATACCATTTAAAAATGAGTTAAGTATTTTGGATGGAAATTTCATTTACATACTTAAAGTCGCCAAAAATTGTAAAAGAAAAAAATATTAAGTTACGTTAATTATTGTATTTTCATTTCTAAGCTTATTGCACTCGATTCTAAACTTTTAAATAACTTCGAAAAAAGGAGGAGGTTTTATGGTCGTCCCCTATATTTTTTTTCTGCATTTCTGTGTCATTTTATTTCAGGTAAGCGAGCGCTTACAGTGTCGCCTGACGGAAAGAGATAACCGTCTATAGACACCACAGATGTTATAGGTGCGTCGTTTGCCTGCAGCCGGGATGTTAGGCCTATTGTGCAAGTCTACTGGCTGCCCTACTCTCCTAGCCAGGCAAGTCATTATGGCGGCAAGAATAGCTTTGGCGGAAATCTCAGAGAAATAGAGAAAAATAAAGTAAGTATCTTCACGCCCTTATCCCCAAAGGCAGAGGCACCCACGACTAGCCGAAAACACTAAGTCCCACAATGGCAAACCTTTCGCCAACCGGGCAACGTTGTTTTTATTAGAAAATTGAAAATATACATATAATATTTTTTTTGTTGCACGACCCAGGGATCAACTCGGAACCTCAAGAAGTCAAGTCCGACGCCAGACCGCTACACCATAGAGGCAAGAAAAATACTTAATTTTTGTTTACTTAGATAACTTACTTATTGAAATCTAAGTACCTAAATTTTGTACAGGTTTGCTACGCTTAAATTATTGTCTGATTGAAACTCCATCACACTAAAAACGCTAAATCATCGAAATTGGGCTTTCACTTAATAAAACATTTTAAATCGTAGCTGTCTAATCGAAAATCGGTGAAGCAGAAGCGTGGTATCTCCAACGAAAATACAGTACTTAGCAATGCAAACTCACCATGGCTAACCTTTGATTTAAAAACGAATAACCAACTTTGTGACTGTCCGTGTCTCCCTGACATGTGAGACCACTGCGTCCACATGCTGGCCTATCGTAATAGGCTTCTATGATGGCCCATCATGTAGAAAAACCATTACCTAGGCTATTTTCGTAAAGCTTCGGAAATTCTAATGTATTTTAAATATATCTATACATATAGAGTTATTACACAATTAATAATTTCGCTTAAATTAAGATTAGGTCAGCCAATTTAAAAATAAAAGTATAAAGTGTAAGAAGAGTAAAAAGTGTAAAGCAGAAACTCATAATTTAAACAGCAGTACTGTACATAATGTTAATAATCAATGCGAAATTGGGTAAGTTTTTGTACTTCACGGCGCAACGTAGCGATTTATAATTTTTGTGTGAGGAGGATGAAGATGTACTTAGTTTACTTCATCCCGATACCTAAAAGGTTTTCAACAGGTGAGCTAAATATATAATACACGTGCAACATCTAGTTGTATAATAATTAACTAGTAGATGACCGTTGTTTTGCTCCTGTTTGTACACAGTATTTCATTGAACATGAAGCTTCTAAAAATATTTGATAATTGTAGCTTAGATTCCAATTTGTACTTACGTCTTTCAAGACAGAAATTAGTTCAAAATAGATTAGATAAATATTCTTCATGTGATACGCAAGTACACGTAATAATTTTCAAACGAAACTAGTGTTGGTTGGAAGACGTCGGATATTCTTAAAAAAAGTTATGAAGATATATTCCCGAAGAGGTAGGCAGAGGCACAACCAGGGCACCCACGACTAGGCGAAGATACTAAGTCCCATAATGTGATAGGTGGCAAACCTATCGCCAACTGGCCACATATCCTATCCTATTCCGATCAACATTTTTTTAAATTAGAAAATTGGAAAAAACCCAATTTTCTTTTTGTTGCCCGACCCAGGATTCGAACCCCGGACCTCATGCTGTCAAGTCCTACAACTGAACTGCTAGACCACAAAGGTAAAAAGGTATTCTTATATTTTGTTATTTCTAAAATAAAGATAGTGGGTAGGTAGGTACCTCTATCATCCATATTGAGCGTTGCCGAACTGGGCTAAGATGGTCTTTCAATTAAATTGGAATACGACTGGCACACTAATGACGTTATTAGTTACAACAGTAATAGATAGGTGAGTGTCGAAGGATCGCCGGGCGAGTCCTCATCAAACGGCTAAAGTAACTGTGTTTATAACAAAGCTAACTCTCATATTTGCTTGAGAGGAAAACTGTACGCTTATGCTATGGCAATTATGAGATTACTGTGTCTTATAGCTTGGACATATTTTATGAGCTTGGTACACGTGGCGCATTTAGGCAAATCCTGTGCCAGGTGTTAAGCAAAGAGTATATAAATACTACGTAATAAGAGGCGGGAATTCCATAGATACATAGCAAATCCGAATTTGTATAAAGTTTACTTGAAAAATTATAACCCGTATAATTTGAAAGTTAGTCTAAAGGCATTAATATAAGGCAACTAGTGTCATATGATTTGGGCGAATAAAAAACACAGCAAAATTATTTTTTTTATTTTTTTATATGAAAGTTGCGCCATACTGGTGTCAAGCTAAAATCTTGGACCAAAAAAATGAAGTTATTTTTTAGCTTTATTACCGTAGCATTAGCGCGCGAAATTTATATTGAATTGAACTAGAAATTGATAACTATTGAAAATGATAACTAGATGGCACTAGTGATATCGGAATATTACCTAACTTAATTTATCTGGCATCAAATAATTAGTTTCTATTGATTCTTAATCGTAGAAACGACAATATTAAAACATACTACTTTAAGAAAGATAAGTACATAGCTATATTGTGCATATTAAGTAAGTGTATTGTTAATAAGAATAACTAAACGTGTATTTTCGAAGAGAATTGTTTTGGTAAATTTTTTACAAGATGTCGCTAGTTACCAGCTTTTTGTTTTCATGTCTTTTAATAATGCTTATTTAATAATTATTATTATTGTTTTCACATGGAAACTTAGATATTTTCCAGCAGTGTAAAATATTATCCCCTTTAATTAAAGGTACATGGTGCATCAGTAAGAGTACTAATGACATAAAAGTGGTTTCGTTTTATCTCTTCGTAGCTTTAATGGAATAAAAAAGGTTTATGTAATCTACTGATTAAATTAAGATGTTTTTTTCTGCCTATTTATTAAAAACTGCAATCGGTTACCTACTTAATTATAAGAAATATAAAATGTTTATTGCATGTCGAGAATGTATGCGTGTAAAGGAATAAAATTCCGTTATTTGTGGTAGCCGTCTAAACGCCGTGGTTATCTATGGTTGTAGTTGTGTCATTCAGTGATTGTTTACTATTTTGAGTTCATGATAAAATTTAAGTATGATTTATTCATAATTATTAATTTTTTACTTGATTTTTCATATTTAAAATATGTGTAGCTTTATGCAAAGGTGATTTCGTATGTGCTTGTGTGATAATCTTTGAACATGTTTACGTCAAATGTTCAGTGTTATTTTGTGTTAAGTGGGATAATTTGCAGTGTTTGTGATTAATGGATTTATTTGCATTTGAAACAGGATTATTTGGTATGTAATTTTTATATTTCTTAGCTACAAAAACCATTTTATGTAAGTAAAAAGTCCAGAACTTGTTGCCTAAATAAAGACGTCAATCGGGATACTATACATATTATAACGGTAAGCGTTGTAAAATTGCTGTTGATTGTGAAATTTAACATTATATGTTAAATATTTAATAATAACGGATAATATTAACGTAGTTTTAATGTTAAAGAAAGCCAAAATAGTTTGTAGTTTGTAAACATAACCTCAAAATAAAGTTTTTGAAATTTTCGCAATTTTTCTTTTTAAACATACTTTTAGCCTTTGTTTTATGATATATATTTAATATCTGTGCCGGTTACAGTGAAATTAATAGCCATTATTTGGCTTTTGATAGTAACTTAATTCAAAACACGATGTTACTTAGATGGTAAGATGCTGGATCCAATGGCTGTTATCAAATTTTTTCGATTGTATCTAGTCTCAATTTGGAATTAATTGATATAAACTTTTCTTCGCAATATTGTAAATTCAAACATTTTAATGTGTGATATTTAATATTTTTGAATATATATTTAATATTTAATATTTAATGTAATTACGGTGTCTATACTATTTATTAAAGTTATAAAACTTAAGGCTAATTTTGTTTTTTCTACAAAAGTGAGACTGTAATTCGAACCAATATTGTTGAAATTTTTGTTATGAGTATATAAACAACTTGGTAATTGTAAAATTGTTTCATTCACAGCAAAGTATATTTATTTCTAATTTAGCTATACTTATAGTAAATTTAAAATAATTGTTTTCAGTAGTAGCCTTGCACACTAAGATATGTATTGTGTTTATACTTTAAATGTTGTTTACTGCTTGAATGGGTTTTCACTATCGTCATACATATGTTGACTTTAGCAGGCTGAAAGGCAAAACTTGATGGTTTTAATTAATTATGCTATTGTATACAATTTTGATTTTTAAATCAACTGAAAAAGTGAGATCAGCCTAATTTTGGAAGAGGATGCTTTCTGGTCTGTCCAATTTAAATATGGTGACTATCCAACAAGTGGTTTGCTTAATAATGTATATTTCCTGTTTATTTAGATGACATGTTAATGTAAATGAATTGGTTTTTTCGGGGTTTTGCTGTGCTGAACTTTGTTGAATTTATATTTACTTAATTTTTTCTCTTGAATAGTCCTTAGCCATAGTTATATGTACTAGCTGTCCCGGTAAACTTCGTTCCACCAGTTTAGTTTGTATGGGAAAAATTTTAATGTGTTTTTCCTACGTTCCTCGCAGTTTTTCCCTTTATCTTTTAAACCTTCCATGAACTTGGACTAATAATTTAAAACCAAAATTAGCCAAATCGGTTCAGCCGTTCTCAAGTTTTAGCGAGACTAACAAACAGCAATTGACTTATATATTAATATAGATATAGATTTGTGTTTTATGTGGTATATGTTTTGATCAAATAGTCATTTTTTAATCATTCTGAATATTTAAAGACTTCAAGAATCTTCTCAATGTTGCAGCATATTTTTATTTTAGCACTTGCCCTGTGCTTGGATTTAGATTTTTATAAATTTTAAAGAAAGAATAAATTTCGCCCCAGACAGGATTTGAACCTGTAACATTTCATCTCAAGCCGACGAATGCTCTAACCAATTGAGCTACTGAGGATTCAAGTCCCGTGGCAAAATTTTTAATTCCTTTCTAACCCGTTAACGCGGGTAGTTGATCTAGGAGCACCTTTGTAGAGTAGAACATCTTCCTTCCTGCAACTGGCAATGTAAGAAGTGAGCAAAGTTTAAATTAGACAAATAACACAAATTGAATCTAACCCCAAAGTACTCAAAATATATAATAATAATAAATATACCTGGACAAGTTACACAAATTGAATCTAACCCCAAAGTAAGCAAATTATATGCTTGTATTATGGGTGTTAGTCAACGATTCTAATACATAGAAATACTTAAATACATACCAGAATAATTTACAAAAACACCCATTCCCGGAAATACAGACATCTAATTGTTCATTACACCAATGTCTGCCCCCGTCGGGAATGGAACCCGAGCCTTGCGGTTGATCGGTGTAGTTAGGCGTGTACGCTAGCCAATCGACCAACGAGGTGGTTATTGGTGTTGGTCAACGATTATAACACATATTTAAACTTCTGCATCCAATTACCACTACACAATTTGCTTTCGTGGGGTTCTCCCACCTTATCTATTCTAGCCATCATGTTTGACAGTGACTGGGGCAGCACCTTGTAATGAAATATTTATTTTCTAAAATTTCTAGCACATTTTATTTGTAACATAAAGAAGAAAAATAGTAATTCTCATCTAGTTTTTAAAATTAACAACTTTAGTAGCACATATAGAAAGATATCCCTGTTGCAAAATAAATAAATTAATAATTTTTTTCTCTAATATGCTGATGAAATTTTTTACAAGGCAAATTCAGTTTTGCACAAGACTTGTTGTAGGTAGCCCGAATTGAAATGGTGCTTAAAACGAATGTTAATAGATTAAGTTGTTTTGAGACTTTTGACACTTTTTATGATATGTGTTAGGTGGTTAAAATTTATCTAAAAGTATTTTACACATAGGTCCGGTGACCCCTGTTTATAGTAGACTAAGGTCTTCCTTTGTGTGTGGCATCTAGTAAGAGGAAAGCATAGGTTAAATGGGTCATGATTTGTAAGATCATTGATGGTAGACTGTTCGGCCGAGCCAATGGACCCGCCTGATACATTTCTGCTACCATAATGATATTAACATTATCTGTAGGGAACTGGTCGACTTGCACATTGACATGTTCCAGTGCTTGTAGCTGTAGCTGGGAGACATGCACCATTAATTGGCTTAACATCATGATCACAGAACCCAATGCACCTATAACATCTATAAGAAATAATATGTCTATAGTCACCAATAGACATATTATTTCTTATCGTCAAGAAAACTGTGTACTTGTTTGCCATATTTTCTTAAAGAAAGTCAGTTTGGCTAGACTAGGTGTATAGTTTTGTATGCCCTCCACCTAGGGATGAAACAATACCACTGGGGTATCGATAATTATACTCGATACTGGTATCAGTTGTCAAGTATCGATACTTACTCAATATCGATCACAAAGTACCGATGCTTACTAATATTGTATTGTTTTTGGAAAATTTCGATTGAAAACCGTAACAAGTATTGGTATTCTATATTTTTTTTTATGATATTGGAAGGCAAACAAGCAGACGGATTTCCTGATGGAAAGAAGTTCACGCCGCCTAGAGACACCAAAGGTGGTAATGGTGCGTTGCCAACCTAAGGCCAGGATGTTAGGCCTCGAGCAAAAGTAAGTTTACCGGCTACCTTACCCTCCGAACCGGAACACGTCATGACGTCAAGAAAATCAACATTTGTACATGTTTTCCGGTTAAACTTTTTTTGAACATAGACAAACAGACTTGTCAACTGCCAAGGTTGAACTAAGCCTAGCCTAGGATGCGTTCAGAAACTTACATTTACAATAAACGTTTTTTATCAATGTTAAAAAATAAACATGCATTAGGTATTTAATTTTCCGTAAACCATAAAATTTACTGGTATGAGTACTTTTAATCAATACCTACTCGATGCTTCATTTCAAAGTATAGATACTAAAATGTACTTGCTATCGGAGTAGTAAAAGTATTCCTACTATAAGTACCTACTCGGATTTACTCGTATTATTTCGTCCCTACCTCCAACAGACAAATTTTAAACCAAGAATATTTTTGTCTAAACAATTTTACTGTTTATATTGTTTTATTTTTATTTATTTTATACATATTTTACGTAATATTTTTGATTTGAAATAGCTCATATTATCTCATATGTTGTACAGTATGCTAAAGAAATATCTAACCCCCTTATGATACACTCAAAGTACTATAAGCGGACCTCTTATTTTAAATATTTCGGTTGCTGACTGTCCAATGTATTCAAGTACGAAATGAGGGTTATGTTTTATCATTTTTATCTGGTACGAGATGAAATGTTATGCAAAAATTATGATAATAATTAAATTAATTTAGATATTTAATTTAGATTAATTTAAATAAAATTTGGGCATCTTTTAAATCAGAGAGATTTAAATGAGTTTTAATTTTTGATTGTGTAATTACACAATAAACATAGATTAGTAAAACCATCACCAAGTGGTGTCTGTGTTACAACACAACTGGATTAATGGCAATGCCTTACCTGTACCTACATCTTTTTCTATTAGTGACTCTGTCGACTTCTTGTTTTGAGTGTCAAGATTTCATCTCTTGCATGAATAGGTTTACCCAAAGCAACTAGATGAGCAAGTATCATTGCCACCTTTGGTGTCTATTGTTACCCATATGTTTTGTTATATTATATCTGATTATAAAATTACTTTACTTATTTACGCTTTCCATTCTGAGTTTGTGTGCAACATTGCATTACATTTGACTTTTTGTCTGGTCAATAAACATAGACTAAATTACTCCAATGTTTAAGTTGACATTAGACTTTCTTAGTGCGGTTCTTCTCAGTGTGTGGTCGCGACTCTGATCTGGTGGTAGCCCTTGTATGGTTCATGTGAATAAAGTATTTTCCGATTCTAATACATTGTTATTTCCGTGCAAGTAAATTACCAGGTGGGTAGAGAGTATCAAGTGCTAAATCCCACAATCTTGGCATACCTGTCTATCTTCCTGCACATTTATCATCCTTTTCATAAAAACACATCGGTTTCAGAGACTCTTTTTTTTTTAATGACTAATTTGTTGCTAATCTTACTATTTTTTTACAACTTCACCGAACTTTGTGGGCCGAGCAGAGTGCTCAGCCCGACTCAGAGACTCTTGAGAGATTTGTTCATGGAATGTCAACATACCTACGTCCATCCACACTTGCATTCTATATCTGCTTTAATCTGTCATTCTGTCTGCATGAGTGAACCAGCACAGCAGGCTCTTTCCCATTTTAACACTTAATACATTCTTTCAATTGCACTCTTTCGCGGATCTCACTGTTACGAATGCGGTCAGTGTTACACCACTGTGTTTCTGTACCACTGTCATTTCGATCACACAAATTCTTCTCCCATGCTTTTTCTGATATATCCAACTATCGCTTTCATTCAAAAGCATTGGGATAAATGCAGAATGTAAAACAAACTATAATATCAACTTTTTCCTATGAAGACTAGTTATGTTTGTCATTGAAACAGTAAAGTTCTGCATTCCTACTCTGACTTTTCTTTTTCTCCCAAACTTTTTCATTTTCCTATGGTGGAGTCTGTTGCCACACATATCTTTTTCCCTTTAACCAGCATTTTGTTTTTTCTTTGATATTCACTAAAAATAATTGAACCCCTGTATTTAGGCATATCACAGACTTGTATTTTGCCACATAAATGAGCTCTTCTAATGTGGTTGCTGCATATCCAACAGTATTACATGCATCCTATGTGTATGCCGAGTAGGAACCATACTTTGCAGTCATATAAAAGGCCTGGACTAAAGATTTTTTTTATGTGAGATGGCAGCAAACAATTACACCTAAGAGAAAATTGTGGGTTATAGATGCCATAGATGTTTTAGGTGGCCCTATCTTGTGGCAGGAGTGATAGGCCAATTGAACAAATATAACTTATGGTTCAGTCATTATGGCTTTAGGAATAGGTAAGACGAGGGAACTCTTTACAGGCAAGTGGCTGCACCACATACTACCAGTATCACATCTTCAAAACCACTGGTCTTGCTGGTAATGATGTATTTTACTTACTCTCTCTCCTTACGAGCTGCTTGCCAGATAGGCAGATGGTCTACTCTATTTAGTGGACTTAAATCAACTAGACAGGACAGGGAAGAGTATTAATGTAATACATGTGTTGTTATCTGTGCATCTGACTTGGCATTTTTAGGTTATATCTCAAGGAAAAGTTGCCTTATATTCCATTTGCTTAAACTCTTGACTGTCTTGACTGACTTGATGTATATGTATTCTTTTTTTGCATATATCCCTTTTTGGGGTTTTAAATTTTGAAAAGGATTAATAATGTACAATAATTTATGTGAACAGACAAGGAGTTTGAATGCTATACATTTTTTTTCTATGTGATAAGACGGAAAACAAACACACAACTCTTCTGATGATAAAAGAAACTGTGGCCCATAGACATTGTTGTACAGGCATCATTATATGCCAATGCATTTTTCATAAATCACACAATTGATCTAACCTCAAAGTAAGCAAATAACATGCTTTTGTTATGGATACTAATACAAATAATACTAATACAATAAATTTAATTAACATGCAGACTCAGAAATACAGACAAATGAATGAAAGAACTTTTCATTGTGCTTAATTAAACTTACAACAAAGTAATTATGATTAAGTATTAACAACAGCATAACATGTATTTTAGTTTTAAGTACACAAAAGGCAGTTTTATCGCCAAACAAATTAATCTCTACCAGACAAACTTTTTCTCTGAGGAGACTATATAAACGTATATACCTGTCCCTGCACAAATTAAACCCAAGCTTCTCGGTTGGTCATTGGAGTTAGGTATATATGCTGACCCCTTGGCTAATGAGATGGCTAACTTTGTGCTCACACAACACTTGTTTATGCTATTATGTATTGCTTAAATGTACTTAGGCTTATGGAAGACAATATTATCTAATTCTGATATTTTATGTATATAGGAAGTATAAATTAAGTTGCATCTTGTAGGAACTCCAATATTTTTAGTATAAAATGTCAAAAAAAATCAAATATCTTAATTAATATAAAACATGCATGATTAAAAAAGTCAAAATTTAACTGCATTCTGTTGATATACTTTGAATTGATGATGTCTAGATCTAGTGTCTGGTTGAGTAAGCCATTAAAAAAAAAACTGTCACTAATAAAATCATCCAATGTTTAGTTTATGTTTTTGAATTCTGTTCTTTAAATCGAAGCTGGATAAAGAGAATGAGACATTGTTAAAATATCATTTAAGTTAGTGTGTCATATATTATTTTATTTATGTGCTTAACACTAATGATACATATTTCTCCATTTTTAAATTACTAAACATTATTAATTAGCCTTAAGATTTAGTGATAAAATTGATGTTTATAACTCCAACGTAGGTATCTTAAGCCTGTTTAATAGTTGCAATTATTGTCCTTAAAAATGCCTTAAAATTTATTATTTTATAACAGAATAATTACAATTTCGGCTTCTACAGTATCTAAAAAAGATTTTAAAAACATTTGCTAATTATACCTGTAATGGAGCGCTTGCTTGACGTTATATATTATTATTTGAAACTTCTTTTATGTTACACTCTTCAAAAAATGACGCCATGAATAAATTTCAATTCTTAAGCTACATTCTTAAGAATTGAAATTTCTTCGTGGCACAACTAATAATAAATCTAATATACACACATTTTGTACATGTGTGAATGGGCCAAATGATAGGCAGTGTGATGTCAAATTGATTTTCCACTATGTGGGTTCCCTTCAGACTTCCTGTGCCAGGCAGCTTGTAAAATACGAGTACGTTCTTAGCGTTACTAACACCGTGACATTTGATTAAGTGGTAGAGTTTTCGCAGCGACTCGCCTGGATTGGTACCACCGCTTTACTTATTCTTGTCGGCTTAACATCAGCGTTTGCCGTTGACTTGTTCCGGTTCAAAGGTAAGGTACCCGATAAACTTACGTTTGCTCGAGGCCTAACATCTCGGCCTAAGGTTGGCAACCAACGCACCATTACCACCTTTGGTGTCTCTGGGCAGCGTGAATTTCTTACCATCAGGAAATCCGTCTGCTTGTTCGCTTACCAATATTATAAAAAAAAGTGGTTAGTTTTGCTCATGAACATCAGCAACATATGGTTAGATCCTGATGCTCAGCCGGGTTTTTAAGAAGATATTAATATGCCTTTTAAAAGACCTCTCGTATCATATTTTAAGGTGAAGACTAATTTAGAAAGTGAGTTCCATAGTTTAGTAGTACGAATAAAAAAATGAGACTAAACCGTACTGTGGAAAACCTTAACGTGTGGTGTCAATGGTACCTTTGGTTCCGGCGAGTAATAAGGGATGAAAGAAAGCTGTAGGTGTCGGGTGAAAGAGCGCCTCAGAACACTCCTAATGGTAGAAGAGCCCGTAAAACACACTTAGACCCGTTATATATCCTCAGACACTAAATGGCTGTAGATGGCGCGAGATATTGGAGTCTCCAATGAATGAGTGGCACGTCTCTAAATTTAATCAAAAGTAAGGATTTGATATTGGGCTGCTCTTGCCCATAATGTAATGATCAGTATTCCATGTAAGTGGGAGCCTGGGCCTTATAAAGTCGAAACCTATACCTTGACATTAAGTACCACTTGGCTCAAATTATGGTTTTTGAAAGCCAGTTTGGCTTTGACCTCAAGATGGTCGAAGAACTGGACGTCACTGGATATCTCAATTCCAAGGACTCCGATACCTGGACTCATGACGTGGAATCGTGACGCAATGTCAAAGGGTGTCTTTTTAGTGCTAAAAGCAAAGGGTTGTATTTTGGATCACTCGCACTCCCATTAGGAAATACGGTCTAGCTAGACTGTGAGGTAGCTTCAACCTCATACACAAGTTTGTTCCGGCTTTCTTAAAAACTAGAGGTATAACGCACGCCTCACTGGAGGCGCAACATCTCACTATATGAGATGAACTTTACTGTCAGCTGCATAACAATGAATGTCAATTATTGACATCATTTAATTTATAAGCAGCACAGACAGCCTTAGAGATAGCATAGATCCCTGAATAATGCGAGCACGGATAGACTTCTTATCAGAGCATAGTTGCGCCCACGCAGTAAGCTGGCGATCCAAATATCGTATAATGGTAGTTTTAAAAGAAGTGCTTTATGTTATGCCAGAACCGATCAAATAGACCCGGCCGTTGCTCGGACGTAAATTAAAACAGGTTAGAACTCTCAGGTGATATTAGGAACCTTATTAGGTGTAAAAATGCCGCTAAAAAGCGTTCTGCCAGATTTTCTTTATAAGAATACCGGTGTTCGCTGTCAACACTACAGGAATAGGTAAGGCGGTGCACCACTACCCGGGCAAATTGCTACAAAGCATTCTGTCACCTGTGGTGATGTTGGTAATGACACATATAACCTAAGCTCTCCCCTTACAAGCGGCCAGACACAGAGGCGGTTGGTCTATTCTATTAAGCTGGCCTGAACCAACTTCCACGTTCCACTGGCGGTTGATAAGATCTAAAATATTTCATTTCGTTCGTTTTTTTAAAGTGCATATAATATGATAAATATGTTTATATTTGTATTGAAATATTTTTTTTTCAAAGTTCAGACTTTGGAAATCCATAATTTTTAAATTAATGCCACCAGACAGTGGAATTCCTTTCCCTCTTCTATTCGAACAAATGAAACACTATACTCTTTTTAAAAACAAATAAAGTTGCACTATCTGTCAATGGAACGCATTTAATCAATAAATTTCTCTAAGTTGGTATCACTGGTTCGTTAATCGTTCATTTATTCGTGATTTTGACAAACATTTATTCATGAATGTTGCTGCTCGCTCTGGCTTCCCTTGGTATTTATGTATTTTTTTCTTTTTTATTTATATTTTTGATTTCAAAGATTTGATTTGAGCGCAAAAAAAATAATATAAAAGACAAATACCAGTAAAGCTTGAAAATCATGTATTGTTGCAGTTACGATGCCAAAAGCAAGTAGAAATGATGCACAACTTTTTGATGAAGAAAAAAAAGACGTAGGCGTGAACAAAAGAAAGAAGAAGACAGGATAGGTAGAGATACGGGCGGAAAAAGGAACAGGGTATGGTAAAAACTATAAGAGACTACAGCCCTAAGGAACAACGACAAATAAGGAAAAAATGGAGAGGAAAGGCAAAATTAAAGCGTCGAAATTAAAAAAAGAGAGAAAGATGGTAAAATATTGAACAGAACACGCCTTCAAGTCCCTCATTTTGAATGTTAATGTTGGTAATGCTGCTGTGAAGCGTAGCTAACGAAGGCTGAGAATTGAAAAAAGGCTTTCTGAAAAAAAAGTGTTTGATTAAAATCGAGTAAGTAAGTTAGTAAGAGTTTGTAAAACGGCATACAGACAGCAAAAAGTTGCTGAAAAAAATTTACACATGTGCAAAAAAAAAAAATAGCTGTAGAACCGTTTTTCTCTTAAATGGCAATATTAAACTTACAGCAGGCGAAAAGACACAGTAACAAAAAAAAATAAACTAGTGCGTTTTTTGAATGACTAGCTTATCAATTCCACATAACCTTCGGGATAGTTTCTGGTACTTACTAATTTCTCATGTCTTGAAACTTTTTGGAAATATCGTCCTCTATGCGAAAAACACTTGTTCATGTACAAGAAACACTCATAATGTTTTATGATTCAAAAAATTCTTTAAAAAAGTATCTTCCACCCTATAGCATGCCGAGATACAACTAGGGCACACCTCCGCCTAGCCGAAGACACGAAGTCCCACATTGTATTAGGTGGCAAGCCTATCGCCAAATACATTTCCTTTTCTTATTGAAATCTGTCTCTCTTTCTAATCTTTTTTATTGATAACAGAAAATAGAAAATACACATTTCCTTTTTTTATTGTTGCCCGACCTGGAGATCAAACCAGCGACCTCATGAAGTCAAGTCCTACGCCGGACCGCTAGACGACACAGGCGATAATTCAATCTCTTTAAATAATGGTAAAATAAACTAATTTGGAAAAATATTTATGTAGTAACTATTCGCTAAGTGTGATTTGTTTACAAGAGAAGTTCACCATGCAAAGAGAAGCATCGTAACATTTTTGATTCCAGTGATACTGCATTGTATTAGGTCACAAAGTGTTTTGTGGCTATTTTTTTAATTTTTTTTATTTATTTAACATGGAAGACCAACAGCAACTTATACAATTTAAATGGTAACAGAAAAAAAACAGCAAGCCAATTACAGGTCCTCACTTATAGCCATATATTAAACATTAATATACATATAAATGTTAACACTCCACCATGATACAGGAAACATATGGAATTCTAGAAAACAAATAATGTTAAACAGACAACTTAAAATGAAAAAAAAACAGAGTAAGAATAATTATAAAAACAATTCAAATTAATAGATCACTGCAAAAAGTAATTGTTGCTATAGCATCGCCTTGCTTTAGAAACATTGATTATAAATGCATCAATATCTAGATTTTTACATAAACGATTGAAAGACCTGCTCGCTCTTATTAGGTATGAGTTTTGTCTATATTTAGTAGCAGCTTTGGAAATATGCAAAGGTGGGTTGAATCTAGGGATAAAATTTGGCACATTAAACAAAATTTTATTCAATAGTTCAGGACAGTCTATATCATTATTAATAATTTTTAAAATATATGATAGTCAGCGAATTCACGCCGTTTATATAAAGGCAGTAAATGAATTTTTTTACAATGGTCATCATTACTGAAGGACTCCGCTGGTTCGGTCATGTAGAAAGAATGACAGACGAAAGATTGACAAAGCAGATATACAATGCGAATGTGGATGGATGTAGGTACCCGGGGAGACCAAGGTTGACATTCCACTATCAGACCACTCGGATATTATTTGAGGGTGGTGTCAAGAGTCTCCGAAACCGGCGTGTTTGTATGAAAAGGGTAATGAATGTGAAGGATCTCTGCCTACCCCGTAACGGACTTGGCGTAAAGATATGTAAGTATGTGCAACAAAGTTTTAATTTCTACAAGTTTTTACGGCTTAGTTTAAACATTATACATGGTCGTTTTATAATAAAAAAATATTGCTTAACAACTTAGATATTAAAAAGAACGTAGACTTGTTACGTAACTACCGCAAACTGAATTAACGGACCTATTCTAGAGTTGTATGAAAAGGGGTGATAAATGAGAAGGAAGCTTGGCAGTTCTGTAAGGATCGTAACATTTGTCACTCAGGACACTCTTGCCTATCCCGGTAGGGACTTGGCGTCAACTTGGCATAGACCATATGCATCTGACCCAAATGCCATATGCTTACAAATAGTTACTATGTATCTTCGTGCTCATATCCCCGAAGACGTAGGCAGAGGCACAACCAGGATACCCACGACAACCCGAAGACACCAAGTCCCACAATGCCAACCAACACAGTACATATCCAATACCGAGCGACACTTTATTTTTAGAAAATTGGAAAAATCAAATTTTATTTTTGTTGCCCGACCTGGGAATCGAATCTTGGACCCCATGCAGTCAAGTCCAACAATTGGACCTCTAGACTACAGAGACGATTAACTACTATTACGAGTATGAAAAGAATTAAGCAACTGTCTCCTGATTTTCAAATTTTACGTTTTAAGCGATGGCCCATTAATTCAGTTTGCGGTAGTTACGTAACAAGTCTACGTTCTTTTTAATATCTAAGTTGTTAAGCAATATTTTTTTATTATAAAACGACCATGTATAATGTTTAAACTAAGCCGTAAAAACTTGTAGAAATTAAAACTTTGTTGCACATACTTACATATCTTCACGCCAAGTCCGTTACGGGGTAGGCAGAGATCCTTCACATTAATTACCCTTTTCATACAAACACGCCGGTTTCGGAGACTCTTGACACCACCCTCAAATAATATCCGAGTGGTCTGATAGTGGAATGTCAACCTTGGTCTCCCCGGGTACCTACATCCATCCACATTCGCATTGTATACCTGCTTTGTCAATCTTTCGTCTGTCATTCTTTCTACAAGACCGAACAAGCGGAGCTTGCCCTTTCGCATTTTAACACCAACACTTTCTTTCAATCCCACTCTTTCTCGGATCACACTTAGTTGTGACCAAATAAAAATTAGAGTTGTGTTTTTTTCGAGAGAATACATGAAACTAACGATATCTATGGCAATATTATTATGTATAATTACTGACTAAAAGGTTGATTTACAAAATGATACGCGATGTTTCATTTATTGTGACCGCTTATGACCGCTTCGTTGGTCGAGTGGCTAGCGTACACGCCTAACTACACCGACCAACTGCGAGGCTTGGGTTCGATTCCCGACGGGGGCAGGCATTTGTGTGATGAACATTTAGATATCTACATTTCCCGGTCTGGGTGTTTATTAAATTTATTCTGGTATCTATTTAAGTATTTCTATGTAGGTATTAGTATCGTTAACTAACACCCATAACACAAGCATATAATTTGCTTACTTTGGGGTAAGATTCAATTTGTGGAACTTGTCCTGAGATATTTATTTATTGTAAATTACGTGCTACTGGTTTTGTCTTTGACAATTAAACTATATTATGGGCTCGGTGGTCGAGGAGCTTAGCGCACACGCCTAACTCCATCACAACCGAGAAGCTAGGGTTTCATTCTCGACGGGAGCAATACATTTGTGTGATTAGCATTTAGATGTCTACATTTCTTCGTCTGCGAGTTTATTAAATTTTATTCTGGAATAAATTTTCAGAATTTCTATGTATTGTGTGTTGACTAACGCCTATAAGCTTACTTTAAGCTTTGAGTCCAAATTGTGAATTTTTTTCCAGGGATATTTATTTATTTTAGTTGTTTCGCGCGAAGTCGCGCCATATTAAAGTTCAATTATTTGCTTTTTTTTCAGTATCTTGAATTGTATAAATAATTATTTGTTAAGAATAAATCAATATTAATTGGAATCTAGTTATAATAGCCAATTAAATTGTAACTTATACCTTTAAATGAGCAATTCTTTTATATATATAATTGGAATCTCGGATTCGGCTCCAATGATTTTCATGAAATTTAGTATATAGGGGGTTTCGAGGGCGATAAATCGATCTAGCTAGGACTCATTTAAAAAAAATACCGAACAAAGCTCGGCCATCCAGATATTCAAGAGTAATATGAACAATTTACTGTCAGATAGAAACTATATTTTGTATATAATTATATGCTGCTGTAAAAAATAGTATTACGGGAAATTCTAGATTTAGATCAGTAGATCTCGAGAATTAACATGAATTGATAAATGTAAATATTCTAACAGGTCACAGGATTTTTCTGGTATACAACATAACAATTTATAATGTTATATCTTTTTCGCTAATGAAAAAAAATTGTAAAATTATTACAGTGTAAAATTTAATGTATTGTATGATGGTGGTAGGTATGTTTAAGTTTGTCAGTAAAAAGCGAAGTGTTTTTGCTTTCGTTAGGGAAAGCAGGAGGATAATCTGAAACGGGACAGTCCCGCTGTAATCGAGATATGTGGTTACATAAATCAGGAGCCAAAGATGAATAGTGGAAGTGTATAATATTGGATACGTGTTATATTTAATGAAGAAAGGGAGTATAACATCTGTGTCAGAGCCAGTATGAAACTCTATTTCTCTTTGTTTCTTAACTATTTTTATATTACTTTACAAATCTTATACATTGTTAATAAAAAATGAAATAAAGATATGATACACTGCAGTATATTTTATTTAACAATATTTCAATATTTGTTGTCCTTTCAAGTTACTGACTTAATGTTTTTCTTTAGTTTTAGGCAATCACAATACGCTAAGCGACCTGCATTTCATACAGACGAAAAGTGGCCATTTACAGTTAATACATGATAAGTACATATATGTAACGGATAGTGTGAGGAGCGGCAGAACATTCTGGAGGTGCATGGAATATGGGAAACGCTGTCGCGCCCGTATAACATCCAAGCACAATGTGTTACGGATAACCAATCCGATTCACAATCATGCGGAAAATCATATGCAGAAGATCACTAAGAAATATGAAAAAGGCGAAGTGGTCACTTGCCCCTCCGTGTGAAATAAAAATTTCACTTTAAGCTAAGATTTTACAACTTGTGTGTTTTCTAAATACCAGGCCTAAGCATTTTCTTTATAAATGTATAAAGACTTTGTATTTATAATAGTAGAAGATTCGAACCTACGTCGACCTTCGCCGAGCTGATAATAGAATGAAACATAGTTTGTAATCAATTTAGTATATTGGAAACTATATTAAACGTGGATTTACTTACTTACTGCAAAATTTTATGAGAATAATTTTTCACAAAAATATTATAAATATTCTCTCTACGATTTTAGGCGACTCATTTTTAAAGTATTTTCTAATAAATAATAATTTATTACCAAATATGTTTCATTCTTTTGTCAGCTCGGCGAAGGTCGATTTGGGTTCGGATCTTAGACCATTAAATTCAGTTTGACAATTTAATTCTAAGGAGTCAGTTGTGATATTTCAATTTGATGTTTAATGTTATTAGTAGTTGAAATATATTTTTGCGAAGCATTCTTAAGATAAGCAGCATGATTGAGGTATTGATTGAACATCAAATTGAAAATGTAATGATGAAATTAAAGCCCTGCGTTTCAATTCAGTGAATTGTGTTTGATGATTTTTATAATACTTTATAAAATGAACTGTGGTAAAGTAGATGTAATAATAAATAATAAGATGTAATCTGTTTTTTTTTATTATTGTTTTAGTATAATTGGTTATAATTTGTTATCGTGTAGTTCAATGTAAACCAAATCAGAATAGATTTGCCAAATTCCGTGTATTTTTTTTCGTAGAAATTGAAGATGAAGTCATTTATGGACTTTTAAAGTACTAATTGAAGTAGATTTTCTTTGAAGGTATATTTATATAAATGTCTGTGTTCATATATAAAAAAAAATATTCTCCAAATTTCTCCGGGTCCTCTGTGTCGAATAGACCATCTGCTGTCCTGCCAGGGAGCTAGTAAGATGCTAGCAAATGTTAAATGGGTCTTTACCAACAGGACCACTGGTTGTAAAGTACTAAGACTCAGCTTGCCCGGGTTTCACTCTACCCACCGCATTACCTATTCCTGGTGCCGTAATGACAGTGTCATGTACCGGTTCGGATGGTAAGGTAGCCGGTAGACTTGCACATACACACCCTAACAACCCGGTCACAGGGCAGCGACACACCTATAACATGTATGGTGTCTAGGACACGGTTATCTTTTATCCCTATATAAAAAAACCCGGATTTTCTTGTAGTATATGTTCAGGTTTGCTTGTTTTATGTGTCGCTTTTTAATTAACATGTAAGTATAAGGTTTTACAAATAATAAATGGTCGGATAACATAGAATTTTCTCGAAGTATCTAGATCGGTTCGTTGTCACAATATTCGCGTAGTTTGTTCTAGTTGTTAGTTACTTCTTTTATTAACTTTAATTTTTCTACACCGCTCCTAATCAATTGTAAAAGTAAAAAAGAAACAACTCATTATTGAATAGGTTTTATGTTACTACGTTAACCGTTATCAAAACAGGAGCAGATAACGTGGCAGGGGACCGAGTGCAGTATACGTTAACGAAGAGAGGCGCCCCTTGTCTCATGATTGATGGTTTCGGATACGTTGTTAGGAAACGGCGTGGGTCCCGAGTGTATTGGAGTTGTCGGCATCGTATCCAGAACGACTGCAGAGCGAGGGCACTCACAAATGACGGCAAACTTGTGACCCGTTTTATTAAACATAACCACCCTCTTCCACCCAGTGCAGAGCTAAACCGCATCGAAAGTCTCATCGAACTGGTTGTTGGTTCACCAAAAACATAAACTTTCGAGTGTAATTTTTAAGTGATTTTATTTAATACCAGATCATTGTGCACGGTTGTTTAGCACCCCTTATGTCCTAGTAACATTTAAGGGCTAGTTGGCAATAAGGGCAGTAGTGGTGGCTTGGAAGCTATATTCATAAGAAATGTGAGGTGTTGCGCCACCATTGGTGTTCTAAAGTCTCACCGAACTGGTTCACCTAAAACATTTTCAGTAGTTTTACTTAATACCAGATCATGTGCGCGGTTTCTTTAGCACCCCTGGTGTCCTAGTAAGATTTAAGGGCTGTGTTAGGGCAGTAGTGGTGGCCCAAACATCTGGAGATAAAGGGAATATAGTTATATAGATGCTACGGCATTTGATATGCACATGGAAATGCGATGATTTGGGGCACCACCGTTGTTCTGGCAGGATATATTCCTGGGGCGATGTATATGTGTTTAAATACAAGGTATTGTGTATGGATATTGAACTAGTTTTTATTTTGCAGTGGAATTCGTGATATCGAACCGCGGTCGGCGGCATATGCGGCTCAGTGGATTTTCTTTTTACGCAGAGAAAGTTTTTCCTGAGAAGAGTAAGGTGCGGTGGCGATGCACGCGTCGCACTTGCCGCGCTTATGCCCACACTCTTCACGACCGGATCTTCGCGTTGAGTAACGTCCACTCGCACGATCCACCCGTTTTGGCGCCACCAGCGATTGCGACGATTTCACACCGAGCGTTCTCGCACGCTGCGATCGCTACTCAAGCTAAGGCCTTACTTGACGATTAAATCTTTGCGTTTGTTCTTATTGCTGCTAGTCTACTTTTTGAAATACGCTTAATGAAAAAACATTCCGCACGGCTATGTTGTGTCTAATGTTATTTTAATGATTTTAACATATCCAGTTCAAAATAAGCTTATTTATTTATGTAGGTGGTAAAGTTTTGCCACTACTATTATGGATTGGTACCACAAAATTCTCGTTATTGTCGTCTTTCAGTTTTTGAGGGTATAGTAGATGGTAAATTTACTTACGCAACAGGCTTAACAGCTTCCGGTTAACTACGCACCACAAGCGTCTTTGGTGTGTATAGGCGATATACATCTTACAATCATGGAATGTGTCTGCTTTTATGGTTCCCAATCTCATAAACAATATAAAAGAATTCATGTAGGTAATATTATCAATAATATTCACATAATTCAATTTATTAAAAACTCAGTTACTTATACCTTAATCTTAATTGTGTCGTTCTTTTTATAATATAAAGGTTACTACGTATAATTTAAGTAGTAACGAAGACTAGTCAATGAAATGAAAATGTCATTTAACATTTAATATCTAACCACATCTCATTAAGCCACAATTTTGTATGGAAAATTTCGAATTAATAACTGATTAAAAGGTAATTGACCTCCCTAAGTGCGGCCGTGAGACCAACCTGAAAGGGAAGAATTAAAAAAATTAATCAGTATTCTACGTAATTTGAATTTGGCAAGAGGTGCAAGTCATGTTTATCACTCTTGTAATATTTCAATACCTTCAGAAATAACATTACTTTTTTAATATAAACATTTGTTAAGGCAATTTCACATAGTACCGTATTAAATAGGAACATTAGAAATTTTAGATGTGGCGACATCATTAGCTGGAAAATCATCGTCTTCTCTGTATATATAATATTATGTGATTTAAATTTTGTACGGCAGGCCGTGATATTAAGACTGTATTATAATTTAAATTTATGTTTATTTATAGCATGTATATATATTACGATGTGTACATGATATGTACTGAAAATAATCTAATAATAAACAGAAGACACAAGATATGTAAATTCATTTGGACATTTGTTATAATAATACGACATTATATTATGGAACGGATTGTAAAGAAAATCAAAGTGAACATTTGAGTTTTATGCGAACGCTAAAATACAAGCTATAAAATGCACATATACAATTTAAGTACTTGTGTAGGAAATTTCTGCTATTTATAGATATATACCGTGTAGACTAATTATGTGAGATTTTATTAAGATTGTAAATGTCAAGTATTATTTTATTGTTTAAAAAAAGTCTAGTCTGTCTTTGGAATGACTAGGGATTCATTCCATAGTTGTTTATAGTAATATAATGTTAGTTTTTATTTATAAGCTTAAAAAGTCTGAATGCTATAGTGAATTTAAAACGATATATCTAGTCATCAAGTGAAGTCAAATGATCATGGCGATCTCATAGTGTAAAATTAGTGTTTAATAAAATTAGATGTTACAGTTAGGTACCAAATGGTTGTATGTAAGCACCTAAATAGTTAGCAATAATTATATTGGAAGAAAGATTTATTTGTCGTTTATTAGAGTGATATTCATTTACAAACAGTGCTTTTCATAAAATACTTCATATAGTAAGTGTTAACACACATTAATATATTCTCTGTTCCACTATTTCCATGTACGATATTTCAGCAATAAATATGTAATGGTACCGATTCTGACGCACACTGTCTAAATTTACTTAAGGTATGCTATCTTTTTTTAATAAAATGAAAACAAAAGTTATTATTGAATCAGGCGTTACTTTGCGGAAATCCATTATAACAGATGTGCGATTTGGTGTTCTCTGTGGTGAGTGCTTCGACAAAGTTGGCGAAGGACGTGACAAGTGGTTTTGTTTCCCGTGTTCGGACTCTATTTGTGATCTGGTCGCGGAGGTGGGAGGTGGGAACTTTAGGTAGGGTTGTCACATGTAAAGAACGTGACAATTTATTTTGTTTCCCGAGCTCTTCCTATATTCGTGTTCTGGTCGCAGAGGTGGGTGGTGGGAACGTCAGTTAGGCTTGTCACATTCTGCGTCGTTTGGAGGATTATTTGCCACAACAGTTACACTGCTTACGCGGAATTAGCAAAATAAAGGCTTATTTTATACATCTGTAACAAAAGTGATGGTAAATTTGTATAAAGTCAGGACATAATAACTTGTATTATGTGCAGATTCTCATATGTGCAGATTACACGTCTAAAGATTTACTATGTATAAATTAATCTGATACTGATCGTGTTTTGTCTCTTTTTATTACACGTGTTGAAAGATGGCGAAAACCTTAAATAAGTTCAGTGTGCAGAAGAATTACTACCAATATATGTATAAATACATTTATGTGCGTTACATGTTGTGTACCAAACAGTGATTATTTTAATGAAAATTTCAAATGCGGTTGTGTTTTATTAGTTCGTCTGTTTTTTTATGTTCATGACAGATACAGAAAATAAAAATAAGCCTTATAAAGATAATACAAATTTAGGTGATAAAAATGAAAAAGTAATGAGTACCTATTCTTACAGCTGGCGCCCACTTGTCTTTTTAATTAACACTGCCTTTTGATTAACATCGCATTTCACAGTTGACTTTGACAAATTTTTTAAACTTGCCTTCATTAGCAGACTACTAATTGTATCAAAATTGACCACTAAATTGTAATATTGAATTAAAACATTCACAAAAAGCAAGATATATGCTCATTGGCATGGTTCATATTTTGTTGACGATAGTCATTATGCATTATATATTTTAACAGATGACGTTGTCTGGTACTTCTTAAGTAGTCTGTGGTAGTATCCTTTGAAATGGCAAATGGTATGTGTTGTAAAAAAAAATTTTACAATATTGATAGACGTGCTACTAATATATTTTAATAATCTTGTTAATTTTTTTTTCAACAACATGCTTTGGTAGTTCTACTACTGATGTTGCTAATCCTATTATAATCTAGTTTGTAGATTAATATGTATTTTTATTACTTTAACTTATAAAATTTCATACTTTTTACTAAATTTACATTTTTACTAAATGTCATACTTTAACTAATGCTAGTGTAATTAAAAGGTTGTTTCGGTTTAAGGTACGACCACTAATTTACGCATTCATATGCACAATACTAACCAATATTTATAATAATACATACGGTTTTCATACAAACTTTCATCCCCTGTTATAGTTCTTGGGGGGTCGATTTTTGAAAAAATAATAGCCTATTTTTGAACCCGGATCTTTAGCCACATGTATATCAAATTTCATCGAAATGGGTTTAGCGGCTTAGCCAATAAAAAGCGACAGACAGACAGATATACGGACAAACTTTCGCATTTATAATGTTACTATGGATTCACAATGAAGTCGTATCACGGAACAGTTGAAGTGCTTCAATGTTCAGGTGGTAATTCTAGATTGTTACCTTCAGCGAATTCCTTGGTGTGTCATGGTGCCTACTTCCCATCACTTGTATTAAAAGTTTACCTATTAGTTATATTAAAAGTAAAACAATCAAAATGGTCAAGTTATAAACTGATGAACTTTTTTCCATCGATTTTTTTTATTTGGTTTCGAACTAGTTACTTATGTGTACCAAAAAATCTTATCATATTTTCTTTTGTATCAGTCTCATTTAACTACATATTCCGCAAATAAATTATACATTCAAATCAGTCAGTATCTTGATTCATGTAAGAGGTATATAAATAAACTTTGCTAAACAGTTTAAAATTTGCAGATAAATTTGTTCGACTTTGTGTGGGACCGGGGGGACGCCCTCGACTGTGGGTCAAAGGGAGGAGTTTTTACGCAGCGCACACAATGCGATCAGGGATAGTGCGTTGGCGTTGTACAATGGGAGGCTGTGGATGTAAGGCCTACACTCAGAAGGGTGTCCTACACAAGTTGGTAGGGGAACACAACCACGTGGGCCGATGTGGACGCCGCACCAACAAGAAATCTGCCTCACCTCCCACACCTGCTTTGATTCCACGAATGCCACAACTAGATTTCGACAACTTCGACCCTAGTGCGTGGATCGCGCGATATTAGTCGCTTTTAAATAATCTTGTGTCACTAACCGCACGTTCACACATAAGTATTTTTTCGGTTATCTCTTTCATTACAAGACAAACGTTTACTTATCTCGTTCTGCTTTGTCTAAGGAAAGGGATATACGTTAATCGCATGTGTGAACGAGTGATGGTAGGAGCGTTTCTCATCAAATCAGTATTTATTGTAACCACAGTATAAATGCAATGATTGTATCATGTTACAAATTTTACATATATTTTTATTGCTCAAGTCACAGATGATGTAAGCGTTGTATTTGTGATTACAGCTCAAAAGAATATCCCTTATTTGTAAATATATGCAGTATAATCATGTTCAAATAGTTTCTAAGATTTTTTATTGTGTATCTAAATTGTAAAAATGTAATGTAACTTTTCAACTATGACTACTAGCTAGGTTTAATTATGTTAGGTAAAATAATTCATGTAACGTGCCAAAACTTATTTGCAAGAGACAATTAAGGTGATACGAAGAGGGCGCTGTGTTAAATGTGCCAATTTTTTTATTAAACTATTTTTAAATTGGTGTTTGGGCGTCACCGGTTTCTGTAGGTTTATCAGTTGTAAATATAATAGGTTTGTAATTTCTTCGACTTTACATGTAGCATGAAGCATTTTTAGATATATGTAAGATAGGATTTGAACACATGCTAACTACTTCTACAAATGCTAACTTATAACGTACTTTTCGACATGTGAGTAACTTAATTTGTTGACTGATGTTAGATCATCTGTTTAATTATATATTATACACATAAAGTATAAATAGACGACAGTTTTTTAAATTTTTGACATGGACTTCTGCCAGTGGTCAAATTTATACGATTTGCACTACTTTAGTAAATTATTCAAAAAAGCCATAACTCGTCATAATTAGTCATGTCAGGGTCTTAGGTAAAGCGGTGGCACCGTTATCTGACCTCTAGGGGGCTTTAAAAAAAACGATGATACATTGATGTCTTCAAGAATCTTCACTTGTGCACTGTAAATTAAAAAAAATATGCAAAATACATCCAAAATTGACTAACTTTACTCAATATATACACGAAATTTACTAATTGCTTAAAAAAACGCGTCCATCTTTTCTATAGATACTGCTAAAATGTTTGCGTTTCTATTGGTCAACTGATTTCCTTTTATTATAGGCTTTGATTGCTGAGCTTTGAGTTTATCGAAAAAAGTTTGAATTAAATATATATAATCATATGCTATATATTCGATATATACGTGTGATATTTGATAGCTTTTAATTTTACTAGTTAGTTAAAAATATATTAAATTATAGCGATACAAATGTCATGAAGTGGGTAGTTCTTTTCTTTTTAAGTTTACACCAATATAGGATTTCGCGTTGAATTGGTTGATATTTTTTTTTTGTAAAAACACAGATTAAGCTCGGGCTCGAATCCGGAAATGTTTGAAAACATATTTTTTAAATTAAATCTCATTTTTTAAAATCTAATCAAAAATTGTGAGTTACATGACGATTTTTTGGAGTCTGGTTAAATGACAGTGTCTTTAAGGTGATGATGATGATGATGATTTAATGGAGTCAATGATTTTACATTTTTGCATTTTATTTAGTGTTGTTTGCTAAATTTAATTTTTGTATAATTCAGAAAATCAGATCTAAAATTGAATAAATATTATATGTATTTAGTAAATATATTAGTCATACTTAGTTGTTCATAGGTACCTATAGTTTGCAAGTTTTTTTTTCGAATGTTTAATATCATAGAACATAAAACCGTGGTTTTCATAGCTTTGATTTATGTTTTGGTCTCATAGGAACATGCGCATGTAATTATTTTATCAAAAATTTGAATTCTTCACACCCGAAAACGAATTAAATCAACTATGACTTGCGATATAATGTTGTCGTTACTTATTTATTATTGCTTTAGTAATATCAAAAACATGTGTGCCAATATTACATTATTATCCTACTTAAAAATAAACATAGTCTAATGTATTTCAAGGTTAATACTGGTATTATAGTCTGTATTACTCTGTGATATAGACTATAATATAAACTTTACTCTTACTTTAATCTATGTTTACTATTAAGAAAGTAACCGCCTTACAACAAGAAAACAGTTAGACGACTGTTTAACTAAACACTGTTGAAAGTTGACATCTAACCAATAATATGCTACACGTGAATGACGTGACTGCACGTTATTGATTGAAAATCCAATTTAGAGTGTTTAGTATAACATGTATTCAAAGAGTGTTTAAATGTTTTGTAGTAAGACTGTATGAGTTTAGGTCATAGGAATTTAACTAGTCATTAAATTTGAAATTCCTAGTTATATTGGTGTATGCACCAACCTGATGTAATAAAGAAAACATGATCTCAGTTAATTTTTGATTAACTAAATTTGAAGTTGTCTGTGTATGTGTGTGTATGTGTGATATTTAACGGTTATCTTGTTAATTTGAAAAATAGTTTTTGACTGCCATGCTCAGTAAAGTTATTATAGATACTAAGTTGATAGAATTAAGGTCTAATCTAGCAGTGCTTCCTTTTTATTGTTTTGTTATCATCCCTTATTTCTTATTCCTTTAAAAAGTAAATCGTTTTTAAACATTTAAATATAGTTTAATTGTAACAGAGTCGTGCCAAAAATCTTGCTCATGTTATTGGTCTCATAGAGAAATTAAATTTGTTTCTACTATTTACTTCAAATGTTAATATTTTAAGCTGTGTATGATGTAGGTGATATTAAATTTAGATTTTAAGATAACCGGTTTTTTATTACCTTGAAATCCTAAATAAAGTTTTAAAAATTGACTACATGTTTTATTAATACATATTCATATGTACAGAAGCTTCTATGTTAGTATTAATAAGTTATTCCTTTATTCAATGGTGTATTTTACACTTATGTTCGCAACAAAAATATCAAGTAAGCAGTCTAAGTATAAAATATACCAGCATAAAGTGGAATGTCTCAATATTTATAAGTCTTCGCAAATAGTATAAGGTATATAGAATATACAATAAAACAATTAGAATATTAGCTAACATGTGTTTTTTGTTGGCAGCTCGTTTTATCCGTGCTGGGAAAGGTCGTTTGCTTCTGCATCGAGGGTACACCTTTCGCCTTAAGAACAATTTAGCTCATGGACGTAAGCAATGGTACTGCTCATCCAGATTGACTTCTCGCTGTCTAGCTGACGTGAACACCGAAGGCCCGGAAGGGTATGAACGCATCGTTCGCTCCCGCTACGCGCACAACCACGCTCCGCCAAACGTTCGGCGGTTTGCCGACGGACGGTATGTTGTTCGCACACCTCACCAAAGTGGTCACCGAGCTCAGGCACCGTTCGATCCTCACAACCAGCTGTTGCAGCTGCAGCATGCTCTAGCGTTGTACGCTGCACACACAGCTGCGAACGCATCCGCAGCGGCTGCGGCAAACACTTCTACAGGGTCGCAGCCGTCACCTACTTCGCTGCCACCGTCGGCTTCACACACACCTACCTCGAAGCCATTGCTGGTGGATACCCCTTGTAATGAGGAAGACTAATCAGACATATTCCATAACCCTCGTGGTGTTAAAACGACGTCGATAATTTACAATTGGGAATATCGAAATTGTTTGAACGAAAGATTTTAAAATGGGTTATTGAATATCAGAATTTACGGGACGAAGCATGTATTTTGTATGTAGCATAAATTATAATTATTACTATAGTTAAGCTCATGGGAATAGGATGGCGTTTACTTAAAGTGATGGAATTGTTAGAGTGTGTAAGATTGGTTAAACGATTGTATGTAAAACCTCATTTAAATCAGATTAGATGTTGTGCTGTTAGAGAACACATTGAACAACTGTGGGATTCGTGCAACATCCAAATGTTGTGTTGTGTGAATCTGTAGGTTAAGCGGTCATCGGAAGTCTATATTTATAGGTGTGGGATCTAAATGAATGGCAAATCTAAGATGGTTTCTAATAAAGCGGCTTTTGGACTAGTTTCGATTAGTATAAACCTTTTAAATAACGTTACAACGAAAGGCAAGTTGATGAGCTAATAGAAATAAATCTTGACACAATTGAAAAATTAGTTCGATCAGCTTTTGAAATATATTCTTATAAAATATCGTAAGAGTGCTCAAGGTATCCATCTAAAGGTCGCTTTAGGGTATAAGTAAGCTAGTTTTCAGAATAAGATGGTTATTATCCGGATGTAGGCCCACTTTGATCTTGATTGTTTTATAACGTTAGCTGAAACCAATCAGACAGAATAACAGGAGACAAGACACGTATGTGTGACACGCAGGACATGAATACTATGAGAGCAAGTTGGTCAGCACGTGAGGTAGGTTTGCATCTAAACTCTGGAAGAACCTTGGAGAATGCTGCAATCGCAACGGGTGCGTAGGATAGGTCCGGCGGCGTTTTTTGCCGCCGACAACGCGTCAGTGACTGAATGCGCGAACTCCGTTCGGGACTCGAGCAATAAAGGTTCCCTAGACTGCATTTTAGAAATACTTAATTTATTTTCAGATTTTTATCTTTACAAACAGTTTTAATATTTAGAGAAATAGGTGCCCGCCTCTTATATCTGTAAGATTGCATAGTGTGTAGTTA
The DNA here is from genome assembly GCA_002245475.1 of Calephelis virginiensis. NCBI lineage: Eukaryota > Metazoa > Arthropoda > Insecta > Lepidoptera > Riodinidae > Calephelis > Calephelis virginiensis. Next base: position 233,958 of record NJDC01057515.1, on the reverse strand, counting down.
ATCGATCATTAGTACCTACCTTCGAGTGCGTTATACCACGCGTCGCATTCGTCGGCCCGTGCGCGCGCTGCGGTCGATGGTGTTTCGCCTTTTAATGTTGATTTAAGTACTTAACTCAATAATAAATCTACCTCTTCAATTTTTATACGGGTTTTACAGATTAGTTTAATTATACAATATTATATACATGAATAAATACTCAGAAGCTTTACTTGAGTAAGGTGATAGTTTTGTAAGTTAGGTTAGGCTAGTCTAAATGGGCACACCGGGGCAGGCTATCCTGCGCCAGGGTCCGGTGTGTCCGATCATTACCTTTATCGAAACTCAACTACCTCTAAATAGTTTTAACTTATATTCAAGCTGTTAAAGTCTTAATATACATACTGTAATGTGAGACTGTTGACAGAATATATTTTATTGATTGTTTTTCTAATTGTGTTGTTAATTTGTTGCTTGGCAAATTAATTTTGCAATAGGATACTAGTTTCACTTAACTCTAAGACTCTGAACCAAGTACAAATTTTAGCTGACTTATTGTTATATAGGTGACTTAGCACAGATCTTAATGTGTGTGTCAACTTTATTGTGTACGTTTTGTAATTATATAGGTGTATAATTACACATTTTATCTGTGTGCATTATATTCGAACTTATTTATAAAATACACAGTGGTCTAATTAATGTTTAAATAATGTAACTTTTTATATATATTTACATTTTACACGATTGCGCTTCATATACACTTATGCGATTTCCTAGGACTGAAATGTAATTTAAAGCCATAAGGCTGAGGCTATAGTAGAAAATTATTGTAGTATGTGACATGAGGCACTCTACAAACAAGGCTGACTTTATTAGCATTTGACATAGTTTTTGTCGTTTCCATGATGTATCTATTGCATAGAGTAAATCAATGATTCTATTCCGCTATTTAAATTTAGAAAAATATGACAATTGTGTGGCTAGGGCTGCCTCTATGGCATAACCTTAAAATGTACGCTCTATTAGTATAATCTCATGATTTATTTCTATCATTAACAGTATATTAACCAAGAATAAATAATTATACAAATATCAATTAAGTATAATTGAAAATAACCCGGTTCAGGATCATAATCATGTTAGGATCGTTGTTACATACAACACAGGTTGGTTTGCATTTTTTAATTAAAGGATCATTTAGTGCGCTTTTTGTTGGCATTTATAACTTTGTAGTATATTTATGTGGATTACTTAGAAACATTTATAACTACGTACCATTTTGAGAACGTATTACATTAGTGGATATAAAGTATTGAAACATTTTGAAAGCAAGATATTTTTAAAGAAAATTGACGAAAATATTAAGTCATTTTATCAAGTACTCGTGCTTATACAAGTCTTAAACTTTGTACTTCATTTTTTTAAACTTAAATAAAGAAAGTCAAAATCAAGTTAGTCAAAGTAGTAAAAACGTTCAATATAAAATGTTTAATGTGTAGGATTTCCTTTAATCACTTAAAAATAAAATGTATGATGTCCATTACAAAAATGTCGATCTATTCAATTTGTGACCTGATTATTAGTAACTTTGGAATTTTCACGATTTAAATATTGTGACGAATGAAAATTACTGCCTGTTGGGATCTAAGTGTATAGAAAAAATCGGATTTAACGTTAAAATTAGAATATATGTCATTTAGTATGTGATGGATATATAGTGTATAAAACAATGTCAAATCGCTAATATTTATAAAATGCCCCTGTATTGTACTGCGAAGCAACTAAGCATTGTTACACGAACCACGTGTTGTAACTATGAAGCTTAGCAAAAAATGCATCGTATAAAATGTATGTTTTCTCGGGAAATGCATAACAGGAAATAACTTTATAATGCCATAAGCACTATCTTAGTAAACTATTCGTCATTGCTTTTGATGCATGTAGGGTTGCTATCTCTTAAAAAACTAACGCCTGACTTACAAGCGTTTCACTTAGATAAAAACTTTGATGTAAGTATTTGAACACGCCAGATGCATTATTTGTTAACGGTACAAAAACAAAATCAAATATACCTGGCTAAAGCTGTACAGATGGCAACTCGAAGCGTATTTTTCATTTAGTTTAGCACTATATACAGGTGAAACATATTATAAATCGCACAAGTGTAATTTACTAAGGGACTGCTAGATATACTGTTTCATAACAACCACATTAATCTTGCACTATTGCTAATATTATTTACATTTTGTGAAATCATTTGACTTTTTCTATTGTACCTGAAGTATGCGTCAGATGATGGAATTTATGTAAAATGGTGGCGATAGAATAGGGAGTATGCATGTTTTAAAATATTTTCAGGCTATTTTACATAATTTGTACAATAGATTTACTGTTAACTTAGATGTGTTTTTATGTATTCAAAGACTTTCAAGTAAATTTAAACCACTATTTTGCAGGTGTACTGTTTTGGTAAAGTTAAAAAAATTGTGCCTTCTCTAATATCAGGCGCTGTATACATAAAAATCATAAAAATCAAATTGGTTAAGAAAAAAACGAAATTAAAAGTGTCGATGCCGCATGGCTATGATTATACTTAATCAAAACCTAATACTAATGTTTTTAATCAACTTATTGAAATTTACCAGCTGTATTTTTTTTGTACATTGGTCTTGAGGTACATTTCTCGGTTCCATTTTTAAATATTTACATAATAATTAGAACGTCTCCATGTACATGTAGTTCCTTACTTAAAGTAGAAATCAAGTATTACGATCATTATGCCCTGAGCGGATCGGAATACTAAAACATGTGTGCTCTTTATTACTTGTACTAGTATGTGGATATACATTATAGAATATTTATTGAATAGTATTTAATATACAATTAGCGACATGACAATAGTTGTCAATTACGTAATTAACCATTGATAAGAATTTACGAGACAATGACCCTGTATTGTGGGAATAATAGCGGTGGCAACCCTGGTTGTCGGCGCGGGGAGATCAATTTTCACATAATTCCCGAATGCATGTCCGTTGTGTGTATGTTATTGTTATATTATGAATCTCGTAGTTAGTGCATAATTAATTGTATCGGTGTAAGTTGTTAATCATTTGTCGCCAAGGTTTCGTCCTTATGAACCCGGTCGATCTAATTTATCGAATTTCACTTATCTACCTCATTCGCTGTTACTATAATAAACTTCAAATTTAGGGTAATTTTGTATTTACCATTAATGTAATAAGATTTGGGTTCATGTATGGGGAATGTTTTGTGGAATATTACATTGTACTTATAAATAACCGCTAGTTTTATTTCATGGTTTCCTATTCGATTGCTTTTTTTATTTTTGGTGGTGGATTGTAAAGGTATCGGTTTTAAATAGAATTGTTTGTTTCATTAGGTAAATGGGTAACAGTATTTGGTCATTAAATTTTGAATAAATTCCAACTCTAACCAGCTTAAGAAAATTATAGTCGACCAGATATTTTTTCTTACGAGACAAAACGTTTTCGATTGTTTTTTGAATGTCAATAACGTTGTTTTTTGTCACAGGCATCCAGTATTTGAAATCTCGACGTGGTAAAGTGATAATGATGGTGAACACTTTTCCTTTTTGCGAGGAGTCCAAGTTGAGAGATAAGGTCATCTGGAGGTGTACTTCTAAAAAGACAAACTGCAAGGCGCGTATTCATATGCGAGGTATGAATGTGGTCGCAGTTAAGGGTATGCACAACCATCCGCCGCGCGCTTTGCCGTCCTGATGCACTGCGTTTTGTATTAGCTTAATCTTATATCAATTTTGTATGACACTGCGTATTTCAAACTTACCAATCATTCCATGTTTAACAATGTACGCTACTTCCAATTTTTCAAATTCTGTACGAACTAATGGTGATACATCAAATAAGTTAAAATCCTTCGTGAAAGTAATTTTATTGCATTTATTATTTTTATGACTTGTATTTATAGTTATTTATAAGTAACAAAGTAAACGTGTAAGTTTATTGTTAAAACAAAAAAGACAATTTGATTAGACCCATAACCAATGGGTATGACTATTAAAAATACGATAAGTATTTTAAAATTTAGACTATTGAATGGTAGTGGTAATTCTTTACTGGGGATGGGAATAGTTAGAGAAAATTAAGAAAGCTAGCTTTAGTTTTCGACGTAGTTGCATTTCTCAATTCAATGTTTCTGAAAATATAATTATGTATGAGTGATTGTCTTGTTGGATGAAAAATTGATTATTTTTGTCTCCCAATTAAAAGATGAGTATGTGTGTTTGTTTTGAGAGATATGTCGATTGAAAATGAAATGACGATTTACCTTAACGTCAGTAAACAAAGGTTAATACATGTGTTATTCAAAAACTCTATTGCGTAAGGCCAATCGCTCACTAGGCAGCTTCGCTGCGTGATTTGGTAGGTGCTTAAGGTCCGTTTGAGCATACATAGTCTCGCGTTTAACGGCCAATATTAATAATCAATTCTAATCCAAAACTTGCTGTCCAAGATTGATATTTTGATCCATTTTTATGTTATCGCTTGCCAATAACATATCTGTGGACAGGATAAATATGGCAATTTGGTATGGGATTGGCCGCCGGATATGCAGATATCTAGATTGCTTGAAATCCATTAGATTGAGATACATTATTAACATTGGCCGTATGTGGCTGCCATAGCCTAGCTACCGCAGCGAGGCTGCTTAGGGCGCAGTTACCTTATTGCAAGAGACATATATACCCACGTATTATAGAAAAAATATCATTTAATTCGCAAAAATATATCATTCAAAATCATTCCATGTAAATAATCCATTTTAGGTTTTAGTTATAGGTAAGTCAATTCGGAATTGTTAAAATAAAGGAGAGAACGTAGTTGGAAATTCATACCGAATTTATGTTTATTCGTTTCATTGAATTACTGACCATCAAATTACAAAATTTCGAACTATTAATGACATTTTATACTTAGATATAAGTAATGTGTTAGCTATTATAAAAAAAATATATTCCTGGACAAATTACACAAATTGAGACGCACCTCAAAGAAAGCAAATTATATGCTTGTGTTATGGGTGTTAGTCAATGATACATATATATACAGAAAAAAAACTTAAAAGGTATATAATACAAATGTGAGAAATATTTAAAACGACTGACTTAATGCTTATCACCATGGTCAAGAAAGTGCCGAAATTTTGAAGAAAGCTGTAAATAAATATTTGCACAAATTGAAAGGATTAAGATTACCCCAGTGTAAAAAAAGTAAGTGATGATTTCAACCATCAGGAGAGCTGTCTGCTTGTTTGTTATCTTACAACATAAAAAAGTTTCAAAATGTGATATTTTGAAACCAACCACCGAAACACATAGCACGAATAAACTCAACCGCTTTCAATGAATTTGTGCCGACAGTGATGCACAGTGTTCATGAAATTAACAATTTTCGTTATTTAATTAATTAATTATAAAATGGCCTTTATATTGTGTACTTATGATATTAATTGTTGTCAATTTAGTATTTAGAAATTATATTGGAATTTGATAAATATTATAGTGCCTTATCTTCGGGATCAATTATATTAGTAATATTAAACTTATTGCGATAACATTCGTACTAAACATTCCTTATAAATTAATATTGGCTTTACTATTTACATTTATTATGGATATTTTAACATAGGTTTCATGTACGTTGATTTTATTAAGAGTATTACTCAATAAGTTTGAGATAATAAATATATGTTTATATTAAATATTTAATTTTTAAATTGTTTTCATTACCCTCATGTATTGGACAAATAGTTAAGTTCTTACTACAACCACATGTATAAAAACGAATAGTCTAAGCTCTCTAGCACATTAGGCGACCAGAAGCGGCCACGTTCTAAAAAATGGCCAACGCCTAGTACGCGGTTGTTCTAAGAAATATAAAGAAAATAATGTAGTATTGTTTTTATTTTGCTTGTAACCTCGAGCAAAGTTTAGGAATTTTGTTAGTTTAAAAATAACACATATTATTATATTTCATGTCACATGATAGACAATATCACAATGATGAAGCTATAATACTACCGGTGGTTACACTTCTAACAAAGACCTGATGTCACTTCCAAATATTGCTGACTTTGTAATTTACCGGCCTCTCATTCAGAGAGTCTTGTGATGTCACTTAACAAAGTCCAAATGGAAGAGAGGCCAGTACATTAGAAAGAGTCAGCAATATTTGGAAATAAGATCAGTTCTTTGTTAAGAGTGTAACCTTCAGTAGTATAAAACAGAGCTTTATTGTCACACTCCACTCTTGATGAGATGTACTGTCAGATAAATAAGTCGATGCAGAATTTGCTAAAAAAACTGTACGTTAATTCAAAAATTAGACTTTTGTAACTGACAGTACCTATGTATTTGCTATAAAAGAACGTCTTTCAGGATGTTCCTAATCCAAATCTACATTAAGTAATTACATATCCTTTAAACTTCTATCTGAAACGAGTGTTTATTCTCCACATCGTTTAATTTTGATTGAGTCGCATGTTAAGCGAGAAACATATAGGCCGATTAGAATTCTTGGGCCTCTGTGAAGTCATGTGAATTCATAGAGCAGGCGTTCGCCTCTGCATAAACTTGCATAAGAAACCATTCGTGTGAGCGCGAGCCTGTCCTATATTGCTTATATTAATTATCTGCTTGCTCTCACGCCTGAAGGTTTTTTCTATTTTATACGCTTGAGACGCTTGCTCTGTGCGTTTTTCAATCATAGAAGTAAAGCTTGGCAGTGGCATTTCGGCCACTAATATATTTATTTTTTATTAAATTTTTTAAAACTATATTTTTTTTTACATTTTAAAATTGTCATAAGTTTTTGTGTTATAGACAGTGTAATTGAAGTGGTAGACGATTTCAAATTCAGCCAAGGTCCGCAAGCACCGATGATACTTTCCGGAGGGTTTTCGTATGTCAAGGACAGGGAGTTCCCGAATGGTAAGACGAAGTGGCGCTGTGGACACAAGTCCGGAACCTGCAAAGCAAACATCTACACCATTGATTCAGATGTTGTACTCTTCTATGATAAACATAATCATGAATAATTATATTATATGCTCTAATACATTAACTGTAACGCCATTAATAATAAACGAAAGGCTCTATTTTTATAGTTTATAGTGGAAAGGTTTCACGATAAGATCTGTTACTTAAACATAAAAAATAAAGTATATTTTATATTACAGAATGTTGATCATATATTATAATATTTTTAAATGTATTAATATACCAAATTACATTTGTGTTCCTATATTTAGTATAAATATTTTGGCTATTATGTTTTAATTTTCATTAATCCCAATATTAAACTTAGTAAACTATATAACATTTTATTTTAACGAGATTCATTTGAGTGAGAGAAAATCGGTCATTCGTTTGCTGCCCAGACATTGCTTATGCTTACTTTATTCATAAACATAGAGTAAGAGTAAAGAGTAACGTTAAATTGATATTATAGTCTTTATCATAGTGCTATAAAGACTAGAGAATACCAGGTTGAACCTTGGTGTACTTTAATCTATGTTTGTCAAGAAGGCGCCGAAGGTTTGTTAATAGTCACTATTTACTATATTAATTTCTGATTATTCACGCTTAGCTTATTCATGATTTCTGTAAGTACTATTTTGTTGACTAAAAACATCAAACTGCAAAAAAAAGTTTAAACGGTATAACCGCTTTTTGGATTTATAAAGTGACCAGAACGATCAGGAAGTAATTTTTCATTTTAACATACAACTGCCAGCATTCTTGACGATTGACGAAACTCTTTCTTTGGTATGATAGTGATGTATTTCAAATCTATATATCTATATAATCTATATATATACAAATCAATGCCACTTTTCGTTGTAATTTTATAACTCAAGAATAGGCTCACCTATCCAAACCAAATGTTTAGGCTTTGTTCGGACTATTTAGTAGATGGTTTATGTGAAGTTTGCATAAAATTGGTCGAGCGGTTCTTAATGTATCACATTTTTTGTAACAAATGAATTCAATTAGTGGCGGATCGTTTTGTTAATGGGTATTTTCTGTCAAATTGAAACTTTTTTCAGATGGGGATTTCGCTGTCATATTAAAATTTTTTTCAGTTTTTTTTATTTTTTTGTTTTATTGTGTGATGTCATTCATGCGGTCATATACTTACGTAGCGATGCACGTACCGGGTCGCTAGTAATGTAGTAAAAATTAACTCTGGTTCTACCATTAATTAAATTCCAGGGGATAAGGGCGCTGCCTATTATGTTCCAACTGGAAGGGGTAAAATGTATCTTATATTGGATGGATACTCCTTCAACGAATGTTCTCCAAAGCAGTGGATTTGTTCCAAAAGAAAAAGGCGCAAGTGTCAAGTCGTTGCTAGAACCAATCAAATGGGGGAGGTTATTTCTATATCTAAACTGGCCCATAATCACGAGAAACCACATCTTCTTCACCAGTCTACTGGGGAGATCAAACAGTTTTGATTTAGATTAAGAATTCCTACAAATAAAAAAAACTGGGTCGAATTGTTGAACAATCTTCATGAGAATGATTAAACAATTTTAACTTTCATGCTCTTAACATTGTTATCCTAACTTTTTATGAATTATATGGTTTTTGTATATAAATATTTTGTAAAGCGTACGTGTAGCGTTTATGTCAGTAAAGAAGGTTTTTTTTAGTTTTATAAATAAATAAATGTCCCTAAACAAGTTGCACAAATTGATCTAACCCTAAAGTAGGAAAATATTACATGCTCGTGGTAAGGGTAGTAAAAGATTGTGGTACATAGAAATAGTTAAATAGATACCAGAATAAATTTAATCCCAAGCCCGGAAATACAGCCTTTAAAATATTCATCAAACAAATATTGCACCCATGCCGGGAATCGAACCCGAGGCTCGCGGTTGGATGGTAGAGTTTCGCGTGTACGCTAGCCCCTCGACCAATGAGGCGGTCAACTTTATAGAATTTTAAGAATGAATGAGTTTTATGAATTACGTAAGTGCCTATTCCTACGAGACGCATAAATAGATTTGGATGTTTACGACATGAAGTGGCGGCCACGGTCACGGTCTATATTAAAAAATCCAATGGTATGATAGCGCACAATTTACATTTAAGGAACTATACTTCACGAATATGTAAAACTAGATCTTTGAGAACTTAGTTTTAAGTATTAAGGCACTATACTTCTTAAATATGCCTCACGAATATCTAAAGTAGATATTTGAGAACTTAGTTTTCAGTATTAAGGCACAGTACTTACCCAATATGCCTTACGAATGTTTAAAACTAGATCTTTGAGATGATAATTCAATCATAATCAAAATCAATTTTACAAATTTAAAATATACTCGCAGAGTTATGTAACCTGAACATAAGCCTTTACGTGTTTGACTTTACGGCTTGTAAAGTCTACTATACTCGCTAGCGTCTCTAAAAATGATTTGCATGAAAACTTTGAATACCACCGCTATTGGTAACTAAGAGAAACACATTTATAGAACAAAAGTGTCAGATTTCGATACGTAACTTACCGAACGCAATCTATATCAACTCATGGTCATCATTACTGTGAACACTCCGGAACTGACATAGTAAAAGATTTAAATTGATGTTTATTTTAGGAAAAATAATAGCTGCTTATGTCCCGACTGGAAGGGGTAAACGAAATCTTATTTTAGACGGATATTCTTTCAACGAGTCACCACCGACGTACTGGTTTTGTTCCAGGAAGAAACATATTAATTGTACCGCCACCGCTCGAACTAATAGAAAGGGTGACGTGATTGCTCACAAAAACGTTCACAATCATGGCAAACCTAAACTTCTTAATATGTCAACAGGGAAGACAGTACAACTTTAATGCCAGAATATGACTTAAGTCTTGGACCTAAGTAAGGCATTAGGCAGATCCAAGTATGTGTAGAAAACTACTAGCCGCCAACGCAAGGACTATCTAGTGCCTTATTGTCGTGGGACATAGTCATAAACTGTTGGAAGTTGGAAATAAAAAAAATGTTGATACGTAATAGCTTGTATTTTATTTTTTTGCATAATTAAAGATGTATAATTTTATTGAAACACGATATTTACGCGATGTTCTGAGGTTTCTAAATTTATGACAATTAAACGTATCAGATGATAAGTTTTTACGGTGGCGATAGGAGAGGTTGGGTCTCGTTATAACGATCTAATCAAAATTGCAAACAACTGTTCCTGCACATAGAAGGATGGGCACAACAATTATGTGAACATGCAAAATCAGCGGACAAAATTCCACCAATTGATGATAGCGTTTTTAGACGGATTTGGCTTTCTTATCTATTGCTATAATGATAAATCAGGTCATAAAATGGTCCGTTTCTGCGAACTTGGTTTGTTTTATTAATTTTAAATTTATTGAGGGGGTTTCGATATGCACATTTTGTATACTCTGCTACTTTCCGTGTAAGAAATATAGATAATTCGTAGAAAAAAATAATGAACCCCTGACAAACCTATATGTAATGTAGCTAAGAGTCATCGCGATCATATCAGCTTTCGAACAAAAGCTTTCTGTCCGTTCAAAAGTTACAGACATACGTCACACTTATAACACCCGTCGTTTTCCGTCGGAGGTTGAAAAATACAGAGGGGCGAAGGATAATGAAGAGTATACTAGGAAAACAGTAAGTGACGAAGAGAGAATTTGAAGTTTCTGGAAATCAGAAAATTAGTTCTTAGTTAGACAATTGAATAGCTTAAGTTTCTCTTACCTGCTTCATCTTACAACTTAATTATAAATAGAAAATTAATTAAATGAACATAAAAGAGCAATCTTCGTTGCAACTTACTCTATTTGTTTTAACAAGTTTGAATCAGATGTACTGCATTTTTGGTCTCCTAAAATCCGCCGTAAAAAGAGCTTATTTACAGAGAATGTATTGTAAGCAACATCTTTATTTAATTTGTAGTTTTAAACAGGTTGTCTCATTTAAATACTGTGTTCATTTTTCAGAGGCGTTCTTCCTACCCTCAAGAGCTGGAAAGTCTGTGCTGATATTTAGAGCTAATAAGTTTTGGGTAAACAATCAGTATCGGGATAAGTTGAATTGGGCCTGTCGGGACAAAGACACGAAAGGATGTCTGTGCAGAGTACAAACAACATTAAGTGGCCGTTTCATACGGATTAAGGGCAGCCATAACCATGAACCAAATTTCACACCTTTAAATTTTGATGGTGCAAATATAACTGACAAATCGGTGAATGATTGGCAACCGCCTGTAAACAGTATATAGCGAAGAAGCAATAGTTGGTGTATCACTTCCAGAAGCTAAGACGACTCATTGTTTATTCTATCCTAGGTAAACGAGCGGCTGTGAAATAATGAAAATTCTGTACCTACACATTTCCAAAAATGCATTCCACCGTATATAAGTTAGGTATCTTACTTCTCAATCTTGCGTTGTATTTAAGGCCTCTGCTTACTCATAAAGATGGCCTTATCCTCTCGCCGTACTTGCGGGCGGCCGGGCGGCTCTATTTTTTCCATTTCCCTTGTCATAAGCATAAGCGTCTGCTTTGGGATACTCGCGAAACTGTGGAGGCCTTTAAAATCGTAATGTTTATAGTATAAGATCCGAACTTGTATCGACCTACACCGAACTGATAATAGAATGAAACATATTTTATAATGAATTTAGTATATTAAAAATGGGTTGCCTAACAATGTCATTGAAGAAATATTTTTAATCATTTTATAAAATATTTTTTTTATTTCCCGATGCTTTTGCAGTTAACCCTATCTGAAAGTGTTTGAAATAAAACAGCCCTTATGTTCAAATATTTTTCTATTATTCAGTGAAGTTAGCGATTGGCTACGTTATACCTGTTTGTACCTGACAAACCCGGTAAATAACAGGCAACCCAACTTCTTCATTCCTTAATATTGCATCATTTGATGAAAAATAATAAAAAAAACCTGTAGGACAGGATTTTTTTCTAATATACTATATTTGTTATTAAATAAGTTTCATTCTACGAATAAAGACTCTTTTGACAGGTGTAACTCATATAATTTATTGATGTTAGTTTTACTTGTATTATGATAATATATCTTATATACACTTTGGAATGGGCATTGTGTAAATACCTCATATTCGAGAATATGTAATGCAGAGTTTCTCAGGCGAGTGCTTACTTATCACATAAACATTTACATAAAATTATACTCAGTAATGAAAAATGACATTAATTTAAATAAAAACCAGATTAAAATGCCCATGTTATGTATAATTTTACGATGGCATGATTTTGTGTTTGAAAAGCTGCATTTCGGACGCGTTTTTTGAGCCGTAGCGATTCTCAAAACAGTTTTTCTGCTCGGTCCATGATACTCAGGTAGGGTTGGAAATAGATATATACACGTTTTTGGATTTGGATAGATATTTAAACTGAAACTGCAAAGTAACTACATATTATAATACAAGGTTAAGGTGTAATTATTTTCTCTCACCGATTGTAATTAATTACTGTCTAGTAGTTAATTAAAAAAAAAACATTTTCACGTCCATATCCCCGAAAGAGTAGGCAGAGACACAACCAGGGCGACTAACCGAAGGCATCAGGTCCCCCAATGTGGTAGGTGGCAAGCCTATCGCCAACCGTTATTTTTATTAGAAAATTTAAAATATACATTTTTTTTATTTTTTTTTGCCCGACTCGAAGATCGAACCCGGGACCTCAAGAAGTCAAGTCCGACGCTAGACCGCTAGACCACAGACTAATTTTTCAATATACTGTGATTTACATTTACTTTACTTAGCTTTTAAATTATTGCGGATTTTTTTTGTCTCAAATGAATAAAGAATGTTAATTGCAGATTGTTTACATTGGGACAACAATTATTTGTTTTCATAAAAATGTTAAAACTTTTATTGCGGGGTGTTATTTCCGTTTCCATGTAAAATGTATTAGTCTAACTAAAAAGAATTGTGTAATGGAATACTTATTGAAGGTTTTGGTATAAAATGGATAATACGTAAAAGATCCAAATTCACATTAGGCCTATTTTAAGTTTTTTTTTTTATTTTCCTTAAACTACAACTCAAAGCTTGAGTGTTTTCGCGAAATCCTTAACATTCCAAACCCAGTGACATATCTAACAAAATGCACCCACGAGGCCTTTTGTAAACGGAATAACTACATTTGACATACATCAATATGAAAGAAATAAATGTGCTTATATTTTTATAAAATAATTTATTATAGAAAATATTGCTATAGAACTCGTTATTTTAAAAAAAAATTACAACTTGTTACGTAAATAAAATTTGAGATTTTAATCAAGTTAAAATACGAGGGCCAAACTTAAAGTTTTTAGAACTGGCAACTTAAAAGCATTATATTCAAAAAATAAGTTTAAATTTTGAAAACAGAACTCTTTACCAATAATATTGAGTATACATTTCATTCATTTGTCATTTGTTTTACGATTTGGCGGCAAATTGAAAATTGTCT
>NJDC01057515.1:147897-219914 GCA_002245475.1 Calephelis virginiensis | reverse complement strand
TATTGATGTAAATGGACGCTATTTTGAAAAGTTATAATAAAACTAATAACTTGCTAGAATGCTTAGTTTTTGATTTTCTAAGAACTTTCAGTTTGACCCTCGTATGTCTAATGTAAGTCGGAACCTTCACGCCTTAATTTTGGAATAATATTGTATACATTTTTTTTATGACAATGGAAGGCAAACAAGCTGACGGATTTCCTGATGGTAAGAAATTTACGATGCCTAGAGACACCAAAGGTGGTAATGGTGCGTTGCCAACCTGAGGCCGAGATGTTAGGTATCGAGCAAAAGTAAGTTTACCGGCTACCTTACCCTCCGAACCGGAACACGTCATGACGTTATGGCGGTAGGAATAGTAAGGCGGTGGTACCAATCCGGGTGAGTCGCTGCGAAACTCTACCACCTGGTCAGATGTCACGGTATTAGTGACGGTACGCCTATGCTCGCCTTTTACGAGCTGCCTGGCAGGGAGGCAGATGGTGTATTCTGCAAAGGAGCCCGAACCAACACGGGTCAAACATGTTATATGTCTCTTAATGCTCCATGAAAATATTGTTTTTGCATGCAGCGAGCATTTTTTAACCCTCAGCGTAAAAAGCAGGTTTTATGAATTTGAGGTATATTTAGGTATGTGTGTCTGTCTGTGGCTTCATAACTTTTGAATGGAGGGACCGACTCCGATGCTGACTTTTTTGTTTGAAAGCTGACGTGATCAAAATAGTTCTTGACTACATTACATTTAGGTTATGTCAGGGGTTATTGAACCCTTTAAATTCTAGTGTCATTATTTCATCATTATCCTTTGCCTTAATATTGTTTAATAATTTTATAAACTCTGTGTGTGTGTGTGTGTGTGTGTTTAATACTTTTATAAATCCCTTCTGACTGCACTGCATTCTTTATAACTGTACGTATGTAAATTTGATGCGGCTTGTCGTGGGTGCCCTAGTTGTACCTTTCCGGGGTGATGGGCGTGAATATACTTTTTGTTAACCCTTTCAAATCAAATAAATGTAGTAAATACTGTTAGTGTTGAATCAATAAAAATTACAGATTACAATGATAGTTATATAGTATTATCCAGAGATATTTATTTATTTTCTTAATTTGTTGCTTCTTACTTCTAAAAATATTTTTTATTGATCGTCACATATCAGTGTCAATTAAACTAATATTTAATTAACAAAACTACTTATCAAATAACTTGTCTAGTAGGTAGGTAGCAGTAACAGTTGTTTCTGTTACTCTAAGTTCTTAGGCTAAGCCAAGAAAATTACGGGTTAAGCTGAAACTGTTTTGAGTAAGCAATGAACTAAAGCAGTAATAAACCAAACACAATTATCATGGAATTCATTTAAACAATTTAACTAAATTATTATGAAATTATATTAAATAAAATTGTAAAACTAAATTTATTAAAAACTCCGTGTCGTAACCAAGTAAACATTTTTTGTTCTAAATAATATATTATTATGATAAGTAACAATGAAATCAATTTGTTTAGTGCCTTTCTACTAATAACATCTTATCATGTGAATGACTGGATGAATGATAAATGTTAATACTTGTTCAATTGAATACCTGTTTCCTGTTAATAAATGTGTATTATCGTATTTTGATAGATCCTGAGATTTACGAAAGTCTATTAAAATCAATGTAATTATTTAAACAAAATGCTCTATCTATATTTGAACTAATTTTAAAATTTAGAACCTAAGACCAAATGTAAATGTAAATTCTTTGTACTGTAAAGTAAATTATTTTTTTAAGCTATCTGTTTTATTTTGGTATCTCAAAAGTAATAAAAATTAAAATATCAAAAGTCTGGTATATACTTGAAATGAATTGGCGAAAAAGAACTCAAGAGATTTTGAAGTCGAAGCTATCCAGAAAGAAGATTCGCACTTTAAAAAAATGGGGTCAGAAATGACAGAGAAATCAATTAAAATACATAAAAGAACTTAGAAGTCGAACATATAACCTCAATCTTGTCTCTATCTAAGTCGGTTATAATTATAACAGAATTCATTAAATTGCATTGGCTACTGTTGAGAGAGTTGAGCAGGATTTTGGGCAACATTTTTAAGAGATTTTGGCAAATGACAAATTTTTAGACTACAATCTACCATGTCATTATAAAAATAGACATACCATATGTGTGATTTCATATTGTAGTCTAAATCAGGGCTTCCCAAACTTATGTATACTGTGACGCCCTTAGGTCGTGCTATTTTTTAACGACGCCCCTTAACCCACTCAGTGCCAGAGGAGAGGGCGGGGGCTCCCCGGATTAAATACTTACCAGTTATATATAAAGTACTAGCACTACTTTTATGACTACACTTAACCCAGCCAGCATCCTCTAAACTAAACTAAGTTAGCTCGGTAGCATTTAAACGCGACGTCCTGGGGCGACGCACAGTTTAAGAAACCCTGGTCTAAATTATAGTAAAATAAAACTGTAATGTCGTCTTAAATCCTACAGTGTTTTAATCTCTGTCTATTAATAAGACGGCTAGAGTACACTTCTTTCTTCTTTCTTTAGGTTTTGGCTTTCACGTTAGTATTTAGCCATTAGTCAAGTAGTAATTTGCATCAAATTTTATATCAATTTCAATTAATTTCAATTAGTCATCAGTCATAAGTCGTCAGTAAGTCATGTCAGGCTCTTGGGTAAAACGGTGGTCTTTTTACACAAGCTCATGTAACGAGTTTTGGCGGCAACGAGGAAATATACGATACGCTAATTTGTTCATGATTATTTCATTTGTGCACTTTCACTGAACAAAATTGTACAAAATGCCACCAAAGTTGTCTAATTTCACTCAATATTAACACGAAATTCAATAATTATGAAAAAAACTTCGACCATCTTTTCTCTCGATGGCGCCAAAACTCTCAAGTACACTTTGCTATTGATTTTGGCGGGACTTTACGGGACGATCTACACACATAAAGTAGCTTACTAATGTATGTAATGATAAAAGTCACAATGATCAAATTTATTAAAAAAGTAATTGAAACAAATAGTCTCTAGTAGTAAAAGCGGGAGCGAGGCGTGCGCGATGCATTACGCGTGCTGAGCGCGGGTCTAGGACGCGCGTGCTCGGCGCGGGTCATCTGAACACGCCCTAACTTCGCAGAGATAGATTTCTGATTGTTTGTTATGTCTGTCTAGTATCAAAGTGGAGCGGCATTCGTCAGAAGTTACTGGGTTGGAATATCGCCAAGTTGGTCAGCTACTCAGTGTTAACAATTGTATTTTAACTATTTTTTATTTGTCGCTATGTTTGTGACTGTGTTTTCTGATAGTTTAATAAAATCCGGTAGTTTAATAAAATTTACATCCCATCCTCATAATATTATAAGTATAAAAGTTTGTTTGTTTGTTTCTTACTCCTTCACCCAAAAAAGCTGAATTGATTTTCATGAAATTTGGTACACACATAGAGGGTTACTTGGTTTAATTAACACAGGATAGTTTTCGTCTCAAAACAACAAATTGTTTGAAACCTGGTCTATTGGTTTATTGCTACCAAAGCTAGATTGGTTTAGATTGCTATGATTAGTAGAGGTCAGGTTTTGCAAATTTTAGGTGGTTTTTTATCGATTAAAAGGGTAACAATTGGACAGCTTTAAAAACCCTT
The DNA here is from genome assembly GCA_002245475.1 of Calephelis virginiensis. Classification (NCBI taxonomy): domain Eukaryota; kingdom Metazoa; phylum Arthropoda; class Insecta; order Lepidoptera; family Riodinidae; genus Calephelis; species Calephelis virginiensis. The sequence goes on along the minus strand of NJDC01057515.1, from coordinate 216,264 downwards.
ATCAGCATCAAGAAAATTGACACTGCAACAAAAACCTAAAATCTTAAACTTACCAGATTACTTTAGAACTCTTGAAATTAAACAAGATGCTGACAGTAGTGTACATTTATAATCAATTTCAATAATCTGTGTATGTAAGTAGTAATATTTTAGCAACAAAACTTGGGTAAATTTATTGTGTGTATTCGTAGATAGTTACTTTTTTTTATAAGCGTAAGTAGTTAGAATATATATGCCACAGTATCTAGTTCGGAGTAACACGAAATTCATAACTCCAAAAGTATCTTCATTCTTATATCCCTGAAGACGTAGGCAGAGGCACCCACGACTAGCCGAAGACACTAAGTCCCACAATGTGATTGGTGGCAAGTCTATCGCCAACCGGGTACATATTCAATCCTGGGAAACGTTATTTGAATTAGGAAATTGAAAATTCACATTTCCTGTATTTTTTTGCTACCCGGTCGTCCCCGATCCCCGACCCAGGGATCGAATTCGATCCGGCTTCAAGTCCGACGCCGGACCGCTAGACCACAAAGACAACAATTTTTAATATATCTATTTGACTAAATTTTGGATAAAGTGAAATCATTTTTCAGTAATAGAAAAAAATTTTGGCTTTAATGATTAACTCGAGCCCCGAATGCCAAAATGAGGCTTAAACTTAAATCAGGTTTATCAAGGTTTTAAGAGTTTAATGTAGAGTTGAGTATCATAATGCCTTGTTAATTTTATTAGCAGTTTTTTTGGAGCAGATAAAAATATATGATCACAATACGAATAAAAGAGACAGCTATAGTATCGATACGAATTTGACAGCTGTCAAATGTTAAATAAATGGCTGGACTTAGTATAACATTTGAGTTAGTTTTCTTTGAGGTTGAGGGAACTAGCGAGTTGTTATATATATATATATATATATATATGTTCATGTGAATTTTGCATCTGCAGCGAAAGTTAAATTTATTGGACAAAGTATAGTCGATTGTAGGTTTTAATGTGAGTAGAAAGGTATCTTTACAATTTGATTTCAGTGTTTTGGGCTACGTCGCGGTTTGGTAATCCAATCCTCGTGATGGGCGGAGAGAGGTTTCGTCGGATGGGGCCCATAGTCCGCGGTCGGGCTACGTGGCGCTGTATCAAGTCTGACGGCGGCTGCAAAAGTTACGCTATCACTGAAAACAATCTCGTTGTAGCCGTCGGATACCCCCATACCTCCCATGGCATAAGGAGAATCAAAAAGAAGAAAATCAATGAAGTTTCGAAACGAAGACATAAATTAGTCAATAGACAAATGGCATTTGATATTTTGAATAGAAGTGATTTACTGGATGGTTGGCCTGCAAATTTTATGATTTGTAATTCTGTTTAAAATATTGTTTAATATAAAGTTTTGAGTTATATTTTTATATTAAGGACCTTTTTCAGTCATTCTACATCTTTTACGTAGATGAGACAAATTCCTAATTGATCAAAGAATTATTTACTAATATTATTCGCATACTTCTCCATATTTGTAGATTACATAAATTGTCTTGCTATGTTCAAATCATTTTGTGTCGCTCGCGTGGACGCTCGTATTTTTTTAAACTAGGTATATAAAATTTTATATATGCAACCGAATGAGTAATTTTTATATATCGCAAACGAATCGAATATGAACGCAAATCGAATATTTTTCCTTGCAAGTTTTTTGAGCAAAGCCCATTTGTCGATGATTAATAATATAAAGAAATGAGAACAGGGCGAAATATAATAAAATTGTAAACATTTTTATGTATTGTTAATCATCTATTCATCATAAGCAGAACTTTGTAAATCGGAAAAATAATGTCTGCAACGCGGTCGGTTTTTGTCAAAACTGAGAACTACGATTTTTTGTTAGTATGATACCTAAATGAGATTTAATTGTACATTGCTAATCAAGTTTTGTGCCAATAAATTTACTAATACGAATAAAAGAGACATCTGACTTCTACAGTGACTTCTAACATCTAGTGAGTCGTAGACGGATGCACGGTGGTTGTGCTTAGAAAAATAATGTCAACTAATTGTGTTAGGTTTAATATAACTTTGTTTATTGCACTAGGCATGGTTCGCAGTTGAATCTGGTATCCACCAATGAAAACAAGTGTAAATACCATCTCACTTATAGGGACGTATATTATGAATTTCATTAACTGTCACTTTTTAAATGTCAAGTGTCAAACATTGCTAGCCATAGTTCCAATGAAAGCATAATGTATGTTCTGTGACCCATAACACTGGTTCTGATTGTTGTGATTCTCCATATTGTAAAAATATAGTCATTATTGAATCATAAATTAAAAAGTCCTTCATGGCCAACCAATTTGGGTGAAATTTGAATAACGACCCGAGTTCAAACGTATGCTACTTTTTTTTTACAAAAATCAGCACCTATAGGATATCTTGGGGAATGCAAATTTGTATGAAAATCTATTTTACGCTGAGTTGCCGTCAGATAGTTGCCTGGTGCTGAATAATTTTATAAAACATAATAATAGCACAATTAAAGCAGTTCAAGTATCTGAACTGTTATATGAATATTATATGTAAATTTATATGCATGGATTCAGGTATGGTAAATATTCAGATAAATGTTTGTAATCTTTATTCATTCATTAGTTAGTCCATAAAACGAAATTGTTAAGTTTTTGTGTAAGATAACGTTTGGTCCAATTAGTGAGATTTGTGAAAAAATAAAATGTAAGTACTACCAGCATGACCTAGTCTTAATATACCTATATATTTTTAATTAGCTGTGTTGATATTATTTAAACAAACAACCCTTTTCTTAATGACGAATGTGTTGCAAACCTCGCGGTTTTTACAACTTTATTACCAACCTAAGAAAAGTGACATTCAGTAAATACGGCTATGGTATATAACCATAAATCCTCTTTTTTATTTTCGACTGACATTTAATTTTTATTGAGGTGTGTGCGGGTTTGGAACTTCTACAAATTTGCACATTGCGATGTAAGGATATATATTCTACAAGTGTCCATTTTTTTGCTCTGGCAGGTACCATTTAAAACACCGGAATAAAGAGAAAATATACAGTCAAATTGAAAACTTTTTTGAAGTCGGTTAAAAATAGCCTAATAAGACGGATTCTAGTTGATGGCGTTCTAGCTAGAATTTAATTCTGAATAAAAATAAACAAAATTTTTCATTTAGAATACATTTAAGTTACTACTTATGACCGATGATTAAAACAGACTTCTTGAATTAAATTTGGCAGTGGGCAGATATATTATATCTGTAGAAATGTTATTGACAACTTCACATTGGCACAATAAAGGGACATTCAACAAAAAATTTAATGTTGGGTGCATTTGATTTTGACAGCACTTTAAGTGTGTTTTCATTCTTTGCTTTGGTCATGAAAACACAGATGTTAAAATGAGTTAATTCTACGCAAAGCAGAATAAAAACTATTATCTAATTGTAATATTCCTTCTATGTTTCTTCTTAAATTGACAATGAGCAATTAACTTCTCGTACTTCAGCACACTGATCGTACTGACTTATAACTTCATGTTATCCTATTAGCTTGTCTGCTGATTTCCAGGTTTGCATTCTCAAAGGCTACATCAGGGTATTAAACTTAATTCTTTAGTTGCAGGAACGACGACCACACCTCCACAAACACAAGAAGCACCACCAACACTGGGATTGCCGTTCCCGTTTCCATGTTTTCCGGGACAGTTCCGGTATTGCCTTAGCAAAAGGGGAAAGCCAGCGATAGAAGTTGGAGCTCACAGATTTTGCTTTAACGGTCGCGCAGCAAGTGGAAAGGTTTGGTGGAGATGTTCAAGAAATCCAAGATGCCGTGCAGCAGTTCATACGTTTGGGTTACGGGTCGTGCAGATGAATAGTGCGCACACTTGTGGAGTCAGGGCGACCCCACTCCGACCCATGTTTTAAATTCAGTAACAATCGACCAAAAAACCGAGAGCTCTAATTATACAAAATGACCAGAGTATAATATACTATTTTATTTTATATAATATCTTATTTTCTACGTCGTCATTTGACTGGTAGGAAAAAATTGTTCCTTTGATTTAATCAGAAACACGCAAACATGATTTATTTAGTAGGATTAACCATCTATATTCCTACCGTCTTATTAATAAACCGGAGGAAAGTACACCACGGTTGAACCTTTATACTCTTTATTGCAATGTGATACAGACTATAATATCAACTAAATTTTAATCCCACGTTAGTCCGTGTTTATTTAAAATGTGCTGTCCGATAAGCAAAGTTAAAGTGTAGTGGGGCAAGTATAAAATAAACTTAGTTTAATTATATTGGCAATATTCGACAATAATTGTTTACAGATGCAAATGATTTGTAAAAACTGTTTAAATTAGTTTATTTACTAGATCCGTAAAGCAGTCGGGCAGCTCGTAGGAGGTGAGCTCATGGTACAATTTGGTCATTATTAACAAGGCCGCTGGTGGTAGAGTGCTATGCAGCAATTTACCCGAGTAGGAATCCATGGATCGTCCAGGGATCGTCTTACCTATTCCTGCCGTCATAAAGACACTGTCATGTTTGGTAGGATAGATTTTCACTTCAGGCGTTCCATCCCGGCCTTAGGACAGCATTACCACAGTAGCAGGACGTACCTGTAACATTTAAGGCCACGGTTATCTCTTACCATCAGAAAAGCCTTGTGCTTGTACGCTGTCCTCACATAAAAAAACAATACTCATGGCTTACAAAATGCATAATGTCAAAATTAATAACAGGAAATGTTATTTCGGGATGAAATGTTGTTTTGTAGGACCGGAAAAGAACGCCTACGTTGATTTCGTCACCAATTTAACGACAAGCCGTTGCAATAGCAACCTTTATTCGGAGGAAGCCGCAAATCACGTGGGGCTGGGCCACTGCTCGATATCTTTAGTGTTAGTTAACATATAACAATTCATCGCGGATACACTCGTTTAGACTTCTGAGACAGAGAGACCACAGACAAACATTGCTTATCGCGTAACAGCCCATTAACAGCTGCCACTAAGTGGCATGGTTTAAAATATTCTTTTTTAGTTTGTCTTATCAAATTTTATCGTAAAGTAACTGTTCCGGTGAATTTCGTTTCAGCCATTCAGCTTGTATGGGAAAAATTAAAATTTTGTTTTTCCAAACAGACAAGACAATTGCAAATAAACAGACAACTTTCGCATTTATAATATTTATAGGATTACTAAGATATCTACGCGTTGACTTGACCGACCAACTTTTTCGCCGGATCTATCTATGACATTTTTGTCTATTGTTTATTGGTAGCGCTAAAAAATAAAACTATATATTTTATTCCACTACACATAAAATGCTTATCGGAGTACATTATAAATACAAATTTTGATAGCTCGCCTACTATGCACCTTCCTTTTTTCGTTAAATTTTTTTTTCAGACAACATAATTTATTGCAATTATTGATATTCACTTAAAGCCAATCCAGTATTACGTAATATTATTTTTTTTTTTCAAAATAAAATACAACAAAACTACGCTTAAGGTTTTAATCAGACAAAATGGAGTCGTGATTAATCTGTGATTCCGATTTCGGATTAGTTTGTTACTTTCGATATTTTTTTTATAAAAATCACCGGCGGTGTTCGAGTTCGGTGCCATTAGCACTTCCATTTTTATTTCAATAGGAAATCTTCGAACCCGATTTAAGTCACAGTTTGGATTATACCCAGTGTGTATTGCCATTATATAAGTTATAATAAAAGCTTTGAATATTATATCATTCATTTAAATCTCAACAACTTGTGCCTTTTTGCCGGTGGTGCCACCTTTTGAATTTTTTTCATCCAGGATTTTAAAAACCAAAAGTTTTACAATTATTAGTAACTAAAATGCAGGTTTTTATTATACTGTCACGCGTAAAAGCAATCCAAACTTTAATATATTTCTTGCAATATTTTCTTTTTTAATTACCACACTTGTTTTTTGTATACAGATTAATATAGAGATTTTGTTCTAAATAACTAAAAACGCTGGAACGTATTTATTATCGGTGTAAGTTGTTAGTTTAAAATGGTTACTCAAGGGTTCTGATTGTTTCAATATAACATTTTGGAGGCAATTTATTATTTTTTATGTATTCTCCAAAGATGTGAAAGAGAGGTACCCTTCCTCATGTAACTGATACTGTAGTGACGTACAATGTCTGTGGAAAGTATACGAATTAGTTTATCGATAAGACCGTTTGCGAAACTTGGACTGATCTTTGGCATTTAATATAGGACTGGTCTAAAAGAAACCTTAGCAGTTTGTATATGCTATTTAGGGTGCAAAAGTTGGTCCCACTCATGGTTAAATGAATGGGTAAACAGGTAATTATATATTTTCGAACAGTCCTTTCGTATTCAAACAAAAATGTAACGCTTAAAATGTTTTTGATCTTACGAGTGTGCTACTAATGTCTATTTATAATGATTTCAATATCTGAAATGCCAGTGATCTATGAATTATCATGGAATCATTATTTTTCCTCAGCATTCACGTAAAATGAAAAATAAACGCATAATATTACAGTCAAAGATAATCGAGGCCAGTATTTTTTTACAATATTTTACAAAGTATATTCTAGTGAGACTATTTTTACTATACCAGATATATGGAATGTGTGAATCTCTTGCCTCTGCTTCAGTCTAGATCTTCCGCGCGACGGTCCTAGACTTAGTTGTACAAAGTGATAGTTCTCTTATGATATTTTTATATACCTATTCGTTTTAAATATTTTTTTACAATTTTATTCGCATATTGTATATAAAATGATTGTTGATGTTAGCCTTAGAGCTCATGCCTAATTTCCAGGAGATTTTTTTATTCTTGCATTATTGTGCACAACAGTAGCTTTACTATGAAATGTAAGTTTAAAAATAGAATAAGCTTGGAAATGAAAACAAACACAAGTGAAGACATTCCCGATTTGCTAATTTTATTCCTACGTGTGCGGATTGTACAATATCGTGACAGCTTAGACGGATAAATGTGACACAAAAACGCTAATGTAATGAAGTAAGTTTTAAAACTCCATAAATAATATGTTGATACGGTGTCAAATGTTATTTTCAGTAAATTAACAGGTAGGTACTTAGGTCTGTACAGAAATTTTAATACCACGTACTTTTTATAACACTATTAATTTGAAATTTTTGTAAGAAAAAAATGTGTCAATAATGATGTAGAATATATTATAGTATATGCTAATGATGGAAACTCTAGATCGAAGAAATTTGTTTTCGTTTTCGCGATGTATAGTAAAGCTACACATTTTATGACAATTTAAAAGTGAAATTAATAGCTACTGGAAATTCGCCGTAAGCTCTTCGGGTATGTGGAGTCCCAGCTCCTGAAGTTTGGTTTTGGTTGCGTTATCGAAAAGATGAGATTTTGTTGTCGAGGATGTTCAAGTCATGACATGTATACGAACTTAGAAGATTGTTAAGCTAAAGTTGTTAATGTAAACAACTTGTTAAGATAAAGTTGCATTTATTGAATAATTTACTTAAAATATAATACTCATTGTATACGTTGTAGATTTAAGATTTGTTTTTAGTGAGATTTTTATTTTATATAAAACATTTTGTAAAAATATTTTTATATTATTTTTATGTCGTACTTAATACCATGTTATTTTTAATGGTTACTAACATTGACAAAATTACTAATGAAATATTATAACGAATAGTCCTCTAACTTTAACTTATTTGGTCGTGTATTCTGTTTTATAAAATAAATTACTTTAATGAATATGTAGAGGGTGTCTACTGAATAAATTTAGATTTTTTGACATATTTTCATTATAAAATAAATAGGTATCTACAATATAATAACAGTAATTTTGTGATTGAGTAAAAAGATTTAGAATCACGCTAACCATCGGCGACCACGGGCCAAAATCTATGTTCACATTTTTTAATAAAGAAATAGTTGTACTGTTTTACGTACTCCAGGTTTTAGTCCTGTTGATACTGTACAGTACAAGTGTTCCTCCATTTAAAAATATGAGTATTTGGAAGTTTTTCTTAGTGCCGATGGTGATTAATATCGAATATACCAAAATGTATGCTTACTAAAGAAGGCATACGCTATGTTTGTATGAATGTATGTATGTATGTAGGCGTTTAAGAATTTCGCCGATTGGTCAGCGCTGGCGATTGTCACCAAGCTTTTGATAAATGCGCGTCATTTGCTTAAATTACGCGCTAATATGTCAGCGTCGATGGTCCGCGACTCTAAAACTTGCCTGACATATTTTTGTTACAAAGCTATAATATGTTGTTGATTGTACCAATTTTTTTAACTCCTATCGAAAACCATAATCTTAATAATCTGCTGTGATATACTGAGTAAGATATATGAATCATACTAATTTAAATACATATATTATAAATACAATTTAAATTGCAATATAGCATTATATTTTACGGGTCTTAAAAAATATATTTAGCTGATATAAAAGTATATCGGCTTTCAGGCTTGTTACCAATTACCATAAGCTCTTAAAATTATATTATTTCAATAATACTCATTGTCATCATTGTCATCGGGGAAAGACAACCTTACGATGTATGCTATAAAGTTGCTTTTATTTGTGGACATTTAGCAACTTGGAAATAACACTGCTATATATGCGTATATGGTAGGGCATTGCATTTTATAAAGGATATTTTTCGTTTTATATTCTTTGACATTATTCTCATGCTTGGTGTCAAGTCGTTTTCTTCGCTTATTTACTTTCCAATCGATATTTGACTGCGTTATAATATTATTAGTAATGTTGTTTAGCCACGGCTGTACTTACACAAAGATTTAGTGATCGACACAATAGTTAACCATGCAACATGTGTACCAGATTTTACCACGTGAAATGTATACGATTATATGATAAGTTAAACCTTAAAGTATTATTTCAAAGTATTATTTTGTGTATGTAATAAGATATTTTATATTATTTTAGTGGAAAGAATAATTATATGGATAAAGGTAGCTAAAGGCGAATGTCGCCCGAAGAATGTATACGCTGTGTAGTACTGGTAGTGAGAAAAGTTCTCTCTGTATAGGTACAAAGAAACGAATATATTGTGCTGAAATTAAATGAGTATTTTATTTACCTTTATATATGCCAAGATTTTTAGAAAATATTTCCTCCAACTGCTGTCGTTCGTCCGATTTGTTTTATATGTTTGTCAAGTATTTGTAATTTTTGATTTGTTCGATGCAAAGGATTGCAACATATACAATTGTTTAGTTACGGTAAGTCTACTGACTCAATTATATACATCATCCAACCCAGAAAAATGTAAAAAAAAAATATTTTGGCGTTTTTATGATCATACCCTATAATGTGCATCTTAAAGACTATACATTTTTAGATATGAAAATGAGTGTTTCTGACTTACATTCAAACGCTTAAACTGACAGCAGCGAATTTTGTCTGACGAATGACGTTTTTCCCTATGACGTGAAAGTTGCTGGTTCCGCTCTGTAGTGGTTCTTGTGGAAGAGATTATGAACTCAAAACCCTAACGATGTGAAAATATCTAGTGTAAAATATAATTGTAATTGTTAAGGTGCGTACTATTTTATGTTAAAAAAATTTATTCATCTGTTTGTACCGTATGAGATATATCTATCTACATACATGCACAGACTTTTTTTGTTTATTAGGTCTACAAAACTTAGATACAACTTTTATTATACATATTAAATTAATCCTTATGAAATAATCATTTTCTAAGCTGGCCTCTTATAGATGTAAACATAGTTATTATTCATGTTGGTATCTCTTGAGTTTATAATATTTTAAAAGAAAAATGTAGGTTTAGATATTATTTCGTTTGTTTATTTTAAGTACTGAATTTAAATATGGTTCCCTAAAATATTTTTCATCATTTTTTTTCTTATAATATTGATTTCTTGGTGCTTTTTATTCATACTTAATTGAATTTAATGTTTGATATTTGTTGCTCTCTCACCTCTATAGGTTGCAAATTAGGTCTTGGTCATCTGTGGACAAAGACTATTAAGGTTTGTTGCAAAATTTACCTAATACATACATTGAATGAAATACAGTGACGATTTTTAAGTTACAAATTTAAAGAGTTTCCAATATAAAATTGTGCCCGACCACGTCGTGTAGTTGTCGTGTCGTGTTATCGTACGTGTGAATCAGGCCTTACAAAGTTACTTAATTATAATAATCTCGACTCTGCCTCCTGGCTGACTGGTACATAATACTGTATGGCATTAAGTCATCCATTGTACAGCAATTGTGCACAAAAATAAAAATAAAAATTAATGTTTATAATTAAGCAAAATAAAACTGCAAAAATATTCCCAAATATTTCATTAGGTACATACCACGTTGCTATTTATAATTCTTTTTTCGAAAAATATACGATTTAGAACGACATCGATATATTACATTATTACTGCAAAAATTATCTAAGATCTTATTTTCTAATAAAAAGTTATACTACTACTAGGTATGTAATTGTTCTCACTCTTTTTCCACTCTTTAACAAGACTAGCTATTCCAGCAAACTTCGTTTTACCTCTTCAGCTTGTATGGGATAAATTTAAATTATGCTTTTCCTAGTTTACTCGCAATCGAACGAGATAAAAAAATGTCCTATGTCCGTCTCCTGGTTCTAAGTTGCTTCCCCGTCAATTTTCAGCAAAATCGGTTCAGCCGTTCTTGAGCTATAAATAGTGTTGATTAACACGACTTTTTTTTATATACAGGGTAACATTTAAAGGACCAGCCAAATTTTGAGAAAGGGTTCGGAATCGATAACACGAAATCGAAATCGATAATACGAAGTTTTTACGAAGTATAATAAAAAATGCAAATTATAAATTTTATCCGGCGCAAAATATAAACTACATGGTTATAACGTAAACGCTGACCGCAATCGCTCTCCTAGGTACGACATAGTGTGACAATAAGAATATTACAATTTGGCAATTAATATTTAAAATGTACTATCACTTTAGCCTTAACTTCCTTATATTAAAATTTGGCCGGTCTTTTGAAAGTAACCCTGTGTATAGATATGGTTTTTACCAGTTCACCAAAAGTTGACTTTGTTTGGCTTAGAATGTTTCAGTAGGTATCCTTTGATTCAAATACTGTGTGACCCAAATGCTCTACCTAAATCAAGAGCTGTCCTAAGTACATAACTTTTTTATGTATTAGTAGCACGTTTACGTTATGATTGTTTTCGTTGATTTGTTAAACAATGATATACCAGTAAAGAGATAATTAATCTATATATATTAATACGTGATGACAAAACTTTGGACCCCTTTTTACTAAAATTGCGCGAACGGAAGAGTATGAAATTTGGCACACTTATAGTTTATGTGTAGGAGAAGTGCAGAACGTTAATATATTTCAATAATAATGCTTTTAAAATCTATTTATATATTAATACGTGATGCCAAAGCTTTGGACCCCTTTTCACTAAAATTGCGCGAACGGAGGAATATGACATTTGGCACACTTATAGTTTATGTGTAGGAAAAGTGCAGAACCCTAATATTTTTCAATAATAATGCTTATAAAGTACATTAAATCAATAAAAAAAACATTATCCTACACTACCATGCATTTGACACGCATAAACAAATATATTGATGATAATGATAAAAGATCACAGATGGAATAAAAAGTTTGGACATAAAGTAGTTGGTCTTGAGAAATGAAGATGGCGTTCTTATCAACAAGATATTAAATTTTATTATTGTTGAATTTCGACCAATGGGCGACCACTAGTATAAAGTAAATGCAGCTATTAATAACCCATCGAAAATCTGCTGGTATATTGAACTTATTACCATGTTTCACTAGGTAAAGACGCGTGGTTTACATAAAATAAATGTATATCTTAAATCTTTACAAAGAAGAAAGAAATGAAATTAGTTGTGTGTGTGTGTGTGTGTGGTTCCAGCAATTCGATGGGTTGTAATTGCCTTTGAAGAAAACATTACATACTACATTTACAAAGCATTCACGGTATTAGTATCTGCCCTTTAATTTAACAAATTGATTGAATCTGTTATAGGCGTTGGTCAGCGTTGGCGTAATGATACTAATACACGGAGACATTTGAATGGAATACCGTCATATATATAATAAGCGCCAGGAACTAGAGACGTTTTCATTACACATTTGTCTGCCATGTTAGATCACTGCCTAATTCTTCGTGGATATGGGAGTAAAGATAGTTCTAATTTATTTTAATTAAACATTTATTAACAGTAAAAAATGTGATCACCTCTCATCCATTATATTAAATAAAACAGGAACAAAAATTTAATGTTGTAGATATGTGTGCAGAAATGTTAGTAGAAGGTCCGAATCTTCATCGAGCTGATAATAGAATAAAACATGTTATATATTTTTTTTATTTTAAAAATATCATATTAAGGAAAATGGTCTTCAAAATACTGCATTTAATTATTTTAAAAATGACTTTAATATTCTGATTTTTTGCAGACAACTCTGTATGTGTTTGCCAAAAAAACTGCGCACAAGTTTTTTTTTATTATGCAATCCCGTAAAAGTAACTGGCGTCCACATTCCGGGCAACCCTGATAAATAACAGGCAAGCCAATTTCTGCACATTCTATATGTCTTACATTTTCAATCAAGATGTAACTTTCTTATTATTGCAAAATTTAATTAAAACATCTTAAAAAAATAAAAAAATGTTCTGTTTTTTGTCAAACAATATCTAAACTATTTTGTCATCTTATTATCAGCATAGAGAAAATCGCCCTAGGGTCGGTTCTTAGAACATGCATAGTTATTATCTTATTTGCTAGCGCGTAAGCGAATCCTATCCTATTAATATTATAAATGCGAAAGTTTGTAAGTATGGATGTATGGATGTTTGTTACTCTTTCACGCTCGAATGGCTGAACGGATTTGTCTGAAATTTGGAAGACAGATAGATTGTGACCTGGATTAACATATAGGCTATTTTTAATCCCGATCGCACACCAGGTTTCTGTGAAAACGCGGGCGAAGCCGCAGGTAGCAGCTAGTATTTCTATAATACCTTTAGTTTTTATCTGCGTCGATATGATTTTCTAATTGGAGAAACCATCTAGAATTTGTGTACTTATAACATCTGACTTCCTCAAGCCATCTAGATTTCCAAAATTTAAGAAAAGAAGCGTCATATATTGCTAGAAATTTTAACTTTGAACATTGGAATATAAAATGAATATCTGCTAAATGTGTTTTTGTGCATTTAAGGAAATTGTGTGGTGATTATTGTTGTGTAATACTTACAGGTATATACAATTTAATTAAGTAGTAATGGTAGTATCTTTTAAAACTGTATTGTGCTCTTAGGATTTTCCTTCTGTGCCTGGACCTCAATAGGTTTGCCACCTAACACCTATCAATATACCACATATTTGTACCTCTGCCTATCGCTTTGGATATACAGGTCTAAAGGTACTTTACACTCCAAAAAAGAATTTAGGTTATGTCCATATAGTAAAACAACGGGTTTAAATTGTTACAGGATGGTTTTATATACGTTCAGCGCGTGGTGGCCTTCATTTGGTCGCGGACGGTCATATTTTTTATGAAGACGGAGGATCCCATCCTCGTCGAGTCACGTGGAGGTGTGCACGATCTTACCAGAAGGCTGAACGGTGTCAAGTCGCATTATGTCTAAGGGACGGTAAACTTGTGTATTTCCGGGGGACGCATAATCATCCAGCAACATATAATCCGTCGAAGCACGAGTCGAGGAAGTTCGAAGTGGATCCAATGGGAAAATATAAAATAGTTGAGAGTAACGCGGTCCCTGTGCATGCTTCTCTTCCTGCTGCACCTCAAGCAGCGTTATTCCTGTAGGCCTGGCGCGACCTCCTCGTTCGTGGTCTTCTGAATGGTCGGTATTGATTGCGAACCAGGAGAGTCGCTTGATGTTAGGTGATGGTGGTAATTTTTTTAAAATTGTTTAACCTGTCCGACCGCACACGGTGAAGCTATTTGCGACAAACTGGTAGATAACCATAGACAAATCAACGAGCCATATACGGCATAATTTCGTATACCTAATATGACCATACGTCCCGATTTGAGCTGGATTGTCCTGCTTTCAGGTTATCTGTATTGCTGTCTCCAGTAAGTGCAAAAACGTCTCGCTTTTCACCGTTAAACTTAAATATACCTACCACCTTTATACATCAAATTTTATGTGTAGAATTTAATACATTAATTTTTCTTTACACAAAAACGTGGGATAGGTATATCAAACTGTTTTGGTATACGCCAAAAAATCCTGTATCTGTTACATTACCCTTACATTTTATTACTTCATTACAGTTACGTTGTACGAAATAGAGTGAGCGTCCCGCTCTGACATGAATAGAATATGGTCACATTAAGTATACTTTATTTGGTTGTATACAACGACGCCAAATTCGTCACTGAGAACAGTCACATTGATCTTTAGCTTTATGATTACCAAATATATTTGAGTAAGTATACGAGTATAGGTATATCATGTATAGATAAGTAACTATTATCATATTGTGTAGATTGTTATCCCATTGTAAAACCAATACGCTTATACTTTATTTAAAATTTGTTTGAACTTTAACACCACTTTTTTGTTACTTATTTTGTAATGCATATAATATTCATTATTTGATTTACAAGCGTTGTAATAGCACGTGTAATCCTAGTTATTTTAAATTTAAATGAGGTAATTTAGTTTGGAATTGTTCAAAATATTGAATTACTAATCGTCTTAGTTATAAACGTAGACTAACTCCAACGTTTAAGTTAACGTTATCGTCTGTATTAGAGTATGATAGAAAATAATGTCAACTTACACCTTGGAGTACTTTAGTCTATAATTGTTAATAAGGCGGTAAATATTTTACGAATTAATGGCTAAGCCGCGACATGATAGTGTACATTAATCCGATGATCGCCTTAACACTTAGTAAGTAGTATTTGGAAACGAAACAAGCATAGCCAATGTATTCAGTATAAGATGATCGTGCAATATTGTCCTATAAAATTATTTAGAAATTATGTATACAAAGTGTACCTATAGCTTTAATGATGATAGTGTAGCCGTCTTGTTGAAGCTTTTTTATAAAATTCTATTTAACAACCGCTGCGTAGAGTGCGGACGACTGACATAATGTTGCGATACTCCAATATTTAGATTTATGTATAGATTTAGTATAGTCAGTACAGTTTAGTAAAGTGTATCAGCTTCTGAGGCTTTTTACACATACGCATGGTTTTCTTAAATCTTGTTTGTATTTACCAACCAGGGAATGTCTTTTCACTCAAACAAACTAAAAAATGCCTTATGTAGAATTCGTAACTAATAAATAAAGGTGTGTGTGCGATTTACACACGATAGAATTGAAACTTCAGTAAATCGACAAAAGAATGAGATGAATATGTATTTGTGTCTCTTACCTGCAAAAGAGTGAGATGAATATATATTTGTGTCTCTTACCTGTCGCTATTCTGTTACACCCGTTTTGAAACCACAACGATTCTAAACAAGTTTCACTTCAAAAACCTAAATAATAAAAATACAACGTTGCCCTGGAGTGGGTAAATGCACGGTCAGAAAAAACGTTTGCCCGCCTGTTATTAGTAGTAGTGCCTTCAGCAGATCGTGGGTTCAATGTTGTATCGCTGCCTACCTCTGCGTGAAGATATTAACTTTCTTTATCTTCACACTGTCTGTAAATGAGAAAAACGTATTTTTTATACATAGGTATGACTATTTTTTCTTCTTCTTCTTCAATATTTTAAACGTACAAAAGTATTGTCGCCCTAAAAATAGTCTGCATTAAGACTGTTTTGTTTTCTTAGTATCATGTAACACACTGATCTTTGAACCATTATTATTTTTTTAATATTTGTATAAAAAATTGAGGAGGCAAACGAGCAAGTGGGTCACCTGATGGAAAGTGATCACCGCCGCCCACGGACATCCTCAACACCAGGAGTATCACAGATGCGTTGCCGCTGCTTTGTATGGAAACCATGCGTATGTAAAGCCTAAGTAGCAATATATATACGATAGTTTTTTAGTGTCGTATACGAGTGTAACGTAGATACACAAGTCATTGTAATATGTGTAGTGATCTCTTGGTACTTGCATAGTTATTTAGTTTTAATAACTCATTTGTAGCTATATACACAAAAAATCCCAAACCTAAGGTTTGTCACTTGATTAGACAGGACCAAGTCTTTTATACGTCGATGCGTTTTCTTTGTACTTTATAATGTTCTTTAGGACTGAGTTCATGCATTTATTGAAATATACAATTATTTTGTTTATAAAGAAAATAATGTTTATCATGGATTTTTCATTACAAACCCCTAGATCGTGATCCGAATATTAGAACATAAAGAGAATTGTGTAAAAAAACACACACATTGGTACGTAACGATATGAAGAACAAACAAATATTTGAAGTTATAAAAGTTGGAATTCCAACCTAAAAAATACGGGTTGTAGATGGTTGTAAACACTGGCCGTCTTATTAATAAATGTGCTGTAGGGTAGGTGTAAGATTATGTTGATATTATAGACTGTATTACATTGTAATAAAGACTATGATACCATGTTAAACCTTGGAGTACTTTACTCCGTGTTTATTAATAAGGCAGTGTGTGTAAAAATTGGTTTGCATCCGTCTAGACCCTAGATTTAATCCAAATTTAATAATAATTAGGAGTTGGAAACAAAGTTTTCTCCAAGGTTGTCTTTGTTGATACTCGTAATTACAACCGTCTCGAACGTCTTTAAACTCTTAAGTTTTCCGGCTACCCTCAACAGATATTTTTTTTAATTTTGATTAATTTAATATGACCAAGCGAATAAGGTTCCTTTTTATCCTTTCCCACATATCTTATTGGCCTTGTTTCGTGACAAGAGAAATAATTTAATTTAAATTATTATCTGTTTTTACATTTCTATGCTGTCTCTCCATGCAGCGATAAGGGCGAGGTCGTTAATCCAGCCTGAAGAGGAACAGCTGCTAAAGATGGGAGGTTTCTGGTACAAACTGGATGCTCGCTACCGTGATAAGAGAAGATGGATGTGTGCGAAGGACTGCGGCGCCAGAATACACACTTGCGGGAAGAAAATTGTCTTCTCTGAATTGAGACACACGTGCCGTAACCGCGCCAATAACACCGTATGATTTTTAGGTATTGTTTATGTTACAGTATTTATATTTTAAAATTAAATGGTAGCGTATTACACAATTTATTAAATACAGTATATTCGCGATTTTGATATTTCGGTTTAGTTATATTTTTTGTATAGCTATAACTATTTATAGGTAGGATTTTATTGTTAATACCTAAAATCTAAATTAAATTAATAATAATAAAGAATAAATCTAAATGATAATGGTAGTAATTCTGTCGCGTACTCAATAAATTGATTTTAAGTTATCGCTATCTTCTTTCAACGAAAGTAACAGAAAGAGAAAAAACAGTAGTAGATGGGTACATTTTACCCGACATTTTACACGACATTTTTACGGAACCTTTAATCTATTGATTGATTTAACGTTGATTAAACAGTCACAATTCGACATGTCCGGACTAATAACTTTCCATCTTTTTTGTTTTCGTTCCAATTGAAAAAGATAGCTTGCATCGAAAATAAATTGGGTTTGTTAACAGCAGAATCACCGCTATTAACAATAAAGTTCCGTTTAAGTTTTAACTATGAGTATTACAAATCTTAAATCGTACATGCCAGTTAAGACCTTTAATAGCGAAAATTACAAATTAAACAAAATTGTGAATATACTTATGACCCTTTCGTAAAATGCATAATTACTTTTGTGCCAAACTAGTACAAAAAATACAAGAAATACTCTAAAATTATGTACCTTATAATTAATTAGTTTTTAGTTTGTAAAGTACTCAGTAGAATTATTTCCTAAATAGTAATGTATTGCTTCATGTCATATACGGTCTGTCTGAAACTTTATTTATTTTGGGGTTAAGTTAAATTTGAAGTTTTTTTATTGCTTCTTGAAAAATGCTATACGAAATTAAAGTTTGCGGTGTTACGGTACGTATCTGCTAAATTAGCAATTAATCATCGAAATTTGTAAAGTATTATTTTATTCAGTAATTGTTTTAGAGCTGATACTCATTGGTATTTCTTCCTGTTGTAGCGAGGTTGATAAGAAAACGTTGACACAAATGATTAATCTAAGGAATGTAATGGTGATTTTTTTACTTTTCGTTGGTCTAAAATACGATTTAAAGTCATGGACGAAATTTTCTAAGTGGCCTAGTTTATAGCTTCAAAAGTAACTGTAAAATTCAATATCCTGATTAATTAGCTGTCAATTTTAATTTTATTCGGATAGAATAGGTATTTTTTTTAATTAATATATTTTCTTCGAGCACATGAATATTAGATTTTGAGTTCTTACAGATTTGTGTTTGTAATTAAGGGTTAAATAAGTACCACAGTATTTTCCTTTAATTCGGATAAATAAAGATAAGACTTTCACCAGCAGACACAAGCGATATCAGCCATTCTTAGTATATTAGATTTACATAATATTTATTTCTATTGGGTGACATCTATCATAGGTGTAGGTACTTTTCATATTTATTCATGTAAATGCACGAAATTATTTTAATTAGTTTCACTAGCAACATAATACATGCTTTATCGTTTTGTCTAGACACATATATCACTGTCACAAAAATATTTAGATGTTTATTATTATGTAATATAAGCACGGACTGTTTTTCGAAATGGCTAAAATGTTGCTAACCTCGCGGTTTTTACAACTTCACAGGAGTATAATGCTAAACATTGTTTAAAAATGGCATCCAACTATCAACATGCTACAGGTGATGTCATCTTCTACAGTACAGTACACATATTATGTACAGCACTAAGTACTGTTTAATTTATGCGCTTCGGCTATGTTCGTCAAGCTTCAAAAACCGAATGTATTTTAAAGATAAAGATAGAGTTGATATTACACATAATTTATTAATCGCTTAAAATTTAGATCAGGTCAGCCAATTCAAAAATAAAAGGTTAAAGTGTAAAAAGAGTAAAAAGTGTAATAATTTAAATAGTAGTGCTGTATGTTTTTGGTTGAGATTCCAGTTTTAAACAACGTTAGTTCAACGAGGATTTGTAGCAAGATGGAGTATGTACAGTTATATTTGAATCTGCCATTTGTTATGTTGTAAATTTTATCTATCCTGAAATATTTAATAAATCTAGTATAAATAAATTAAATTGTGAAATACCCGCCGTCATTTATTTTATAATAATATTAGACTTAATGTTATTTTATTTTAGATTGTTTAAATTGAAAGGGCATTTGGTAAAAAATGCACACTGTAGGCATTGTAAGCTGGTTTATGAAAGAATTTAATATTCTGTGGCGTTTTAAAAGAGAGAGAGACTGAAAAGAATCTTCCCGAAGTCTCGTTTGAAAATCTCTGTTAGGCAACTAGATGTAGATGATTGAAATTAGTTGCAATTGTGTGACTTAATATCTCTTTAGAATATGTATTAAAAGAAAATTTCAGAAACGTAAATCAAAGAATAATAATGAACAAACAAAATAATATACAAATGAATAGCTTAATGAAATGGTTTTATTTACCACTTAATTAATCTTTAACAGCGGTCCACGTACATGGTACGGGCGGTTGAGATCGTCTTAGGATGCTAATCACGTCCTCTGTACGGCATTAACTTCTTAAGGATAGGGCACACTTGGACGGGCCGCAACGTGTCGGTTAAAACGTCGGTTTTACCGTATTATTTATTGGTTTTGCTGTATGAACTTGAATTTTTTGTGATTTTTACATAATGAGTGATAAACCAGGACCATCTAAGAGACTTTGCACAAAGCCAGACAGTGCAAAAAAGCGCCTACGAAGTGCGGATTCAAAAAAAGGATTACTAGATTTATTATACAATACAATACACGGGTATTATACAGTTAATATTGGAACAATAATAGCATGACACTATATTATTTTCGAGAAAAAATTATAGAATCATATTTTCCAGAAATACCATCTGACCCACAACCCACACAGAGAAGACGTGTAGATAGCGAGCAACATAAGCTGTCTAAAATAGAAAACGTCAAACCACGTCGTTTAAGTTCTGGCAAAACGGTAAATGCTACGTTGAGAAGGGATTGCAAAAATTGCTACAAAAATAAAAAAAGAATGAACACCACTACCGAATGTAAATATTGCCCAGATTCTCCCGCACTGTGCACTGATTGTTTTTTTCAATTACATAATTGTATTGCTAAATAGTATGTATATTTTATCTCGTTTAGAATCTTTGTACTTTATGTTTTTATAAAACCAAACAGATTTACGAAACCGAAATTAGTAAGTTCCAAAAAAATTTGATTTGTTTGTTACTTTTGATTAGATAAATATAGCTATAAAGAAAGATAAAATGACAGATTAACTTATTTGTAGACAATTTAAAACGAAATAAAAAAAATGTATTCTTGGCTATTACCAAAAATCATAGATTTTACCATGGCAATGAACGTGTTAAGCCGCTTCGCAATGACAATTATGCACAAATTCGGCCGGACGCAGCCCGCCATATTATGCGTTACTCCATACAATTTGATAACTGCTTATGGTGGTTCATCTGGTCATAGTCAGTACAAACAAGAACTTCCAGAGGACTATTAGCTTGTTTGTTATGCAAATTTGTTTGTTACATATTGAGTTAACAGGTGATATTATTTGGCAAAATCCAATAACTTCGTCAGTCTTTTGTCGGTCTATATTAATAGAATTTTACAATGAAATTGCTGAAAAAACTGAGGCTGTTGTTACCGAAATAAATAATAATAATTTTCCATATATCTAAATACTGCCTCCGTAGAGCTATACGGTTTTTTGACAAATCCAGGTCTGTATTATTATCCCAAATTATTTACGGTAAATACTATGAAAACGACCTTAAAGCAGCGTATCAAAGAAATAAACGAGTGAAGTATAATTAACATCATGTATTATGTTTACAGTGCAGATAGTTTATAATGCGAAGGGGTATCCGAAGTTGACGATGAATGGTTACTTCTACAGACCGCACAATGCATACCGTAACCAGCCTAAAGTGCTCTGGTATTGTGCGGGACGGACAAAGTATCAATGTACGGCGACGTTGCGGACGTTCCAGCGCGAAGTGGTGGCAGTCCAGGGGGTACACAACCACGGTCCCAAATATACAAGGTCTTTAACCCCTTAGGATAAATGGAGGGCTCAAATAAGGTTTCATACCTAGGTCACAAAATGGATAGTGTTATTGCCAGTTTCCGAAACGTTAATCAATTTTAATCTGCGATTTAGTTCTTCATAACAGCTGTTCAGCATGAGTTCGGCTTAGACATCTAACAGCTGTTACAAATGTTAAATAGCTGTAATGAAGAGCTAAATCGTAGATTAAAATTGATTAATGATTTGGAAACTGGCAATAAATCTGTCCAGTATGTAGGACACAAAAATTGGGTATTTTCCTCGATTTACCTGGGACTCCATCGTGAGATCCAGACTGGGTGGCAAAGGGATTATTTCAGCAGTCATATCTTTTAAATAAAAAGAATTTTTAAAATCGGTTTATAAATGATTGACATACATAAAAAAATAAATGTACCTCCTCTATTTTTATAAGTCGGTTAAAAAGTTAAACTTTTTAAAGTCCGGTTAAATGCACGTAATCTGTGAAATCGGTGCCAAAAATGTGGTCTGATTTTCCGAATTTAACAATCTGCACTTCTTCATCTTCGCTCACTCAGATATATGCAAATTGGAAAATGTGCCAACAGTACCTGGTATACAAACAAAACTGGGTAATAATTCCTATTCTGCGAATTAAATTGTAAACGCATTAAGAATTCTGGGCTTCTTTACAAAATGGTTAAAGGCAAATTGCTTTCCTGCAGCATTTTGTAAGAGGCGAGCATTGGTTAGTTTGTTACTAACACCGTGACTGTGATTTGGTGGGAGAGTTTTGCAATGATTCACTCGTATCGGTACCGTGTTTTCTTTTTATTTTAATAATTTCGCTGGCTCGAGGGGTTGCAGCCGGTAAACTTACTTTCCCAAGTGGTTTAACATCTTAGCTTCAAGTTAATGTAAAGTATGACTTCCTTATAAGTGACGTGTATATTTTTTCTACAGTTATTATAATGTGTCTGCTCGTTTGCCAATCTCATATGTAGTAATTTGTGCTCAAAGTAGGTATTTTATAATATTATGATCGCCTCTGTGGTCTAGTGGTTCAGTTGTTGGACTTGACTGCATGAGGTCCCGGGTCGGTCAACAAAAAGAAAATTGGGTATTTCCAATTTTCTAATAAAAAAAAATGTTGTTTGGGATAGGATGTGTGCCCGGTTGGCGATAGGATTGCCACCTATCACATTGTGGTACTTTAGTATCTTCGGCTAGTCGTGGGTGCACTGGTTGTGCCTCTGCCTACCTCTTCGGGATATGGGCGTGAAGATACTTTTTATGATTTTATATTTCTTTGTTCTTGTATACTGATTTTGATTTGCTGTTGTTGCTATATTAATAACGATTTTGTGGCGTTACACGGCTCGTTGGAACTGGTCCAATGCCCACCTTTATCTATTATTACGTCATAGTATTATATATTTGTAATATAACATATCTACATTTTTTTTAATCTTTTTTTTAAACCGACGTCATAATGTTTTAATGTAAGAGACAAATCAATAATTTAATTTGGAAAAAAGTAATTGTCTTACTAAAATTATTTTATAGTTTACATCCACTTATTTTTGAGACTAAGCGCAGTTTCACACGTACCACATTTGGCGATCATTATCGAGCCCGTGGTTGAAAACTCATCGCAACCATATCGCGACACATAAGCGTAAGACACAGAACTCACGGAGCGATTTTTAATCGCGCCCGCGGTGTCGCGGTTTTGCGATTTATTTCAAAACTCATGAGACGGGTAATTTTTGCGGTTCCGGAGCCGCCGCGGATGAAATTGTCGCCCGCAAACTTGGCGTTTGATTATCGCGCGGCCGACGGTTGCGGTTAAAAAATCAGTACAAATAGTATAAAATGGTCGCCTGCCGACCGACCGCAGAGCACGCGGTCGCAACCCGCTGAGGCGGCGGCAGGAGATCGCCGGCCGCACGGTTAACAGGCAGACGACTGCTGCCGCGGGAGCCGCAGGCGCTGCGGGTGAAAATCGCGTCGTGAAATGTGATCTTACTTTTTGCATATCAATCGACATTATACGGAATCTGCGGGCTCGCAACCGCCGCGGGCGCGGGTAAAATCCGCGCCGTGAGTTCTTAGTCTTAAACCTCTTCGAGTTCAATGCCAGAGCAACCACATCTCTACGCAACTGCAAAATGCACAGACACCATTCAATCGTAACCATTGCTCGTTTACCTTTTATCGCTGCGTTGTGTGCTTGTGGTACGTGTGAATATAGCCTTAGTCAATATCGTTGGCATAATACAAGTATGAAACGGTGCGGAAACTAGGCAGTTTCCACACTCCCTACTGCAGCACCACGACGGTCGCTTAAGGACCTCGTCGAGGCGCGTTTTTGTATGTGCCGTTTCCAATGTTTGTTGGTAGTTTTCATGCTGTTTCATATTTTTACTTTCTCGTTGGTCAATTTAGTGGATCATGAATGTATGACACACATTGCAATGTGTCTATGAATGTTGTTATTAGTGTTAATTATCTAGCAATGTATCTCAAAAGTTTTGAATATCTAAAGAAGAGATTTAAAGACAGTAGTGAGCTCATGTTGAGTACATGATTTTTGAATATTTTTTTCCAAATATTTTATAGGTTTTGTTAGTCACTTAACAAAATATTACTCTATTTATATAGTACAGTAGGTACTTGAAGCCGCGCTTGTGAATAATTTTATTATATGAATTAATTATAAGTAAATATTTTATCACGAAAGATGTCGTTTTCATATAAGTATATCTTTTACAACTACATCGTATGTCTTAATTTTAAATATGACTTTTGCCACATTAGTCATTTAAAAGTAAAAAAATACTGTAAAATAAAACTATACTAATATTATGACTATATGGGTTAAAATTTATAATTTTATTCGTTACCTAATTGTTATTTATTTGTATGAAAAATTTTTTCTTTAAATTGCCGATTTTGCCAGTAATTTTAAATCTTTCTTTATTTAATTGTCCTTTTTAGTGTTGTTAAATAAAATAGTAAATGTATAAATATTGTACAAAAACAATTTATTGTAAATAAAATATGTATATTTAACATTAAGATTGATTATTATTATTTGATCATCTTTATTTGATCGTAAAAACTCTCGAACCTTTGTATGGTAATAGATCGAATATGTACATTTATATATATCGGAATACTAAATTATCAAGCGCAATGAAACTACAAAAATTACGACTTCAACTATTTCATTGAGTAACACGTCGCGATTCGATTTTGAAGTCATAGCAAATGGTTCCGAAATGGTGCCACAAAAATGTTATCAATATCCTACTAGTAGTTTTTGAGTTACACTTAATAATACAAAAACTAATAGTCGGATCATGATAAATATGTTACCATTTCGGAATCATGACCTATCTTTCTAAAAAGAATCATCAAAATCAGTTGGCTATTGGCCGAGTTATCGCGTAAAAAACATACAATCGAATTGACAACCTCCTCCTTTTTTGGAGTCGGTGAAAAAGGGTAATAAAATTACCTACTTTTGTACTAAATTTCATTTCATTATGGTTTATACATCTATTTGTATTTATTATTTTATTTATTCATATATATTTTGGTTCTTGGCGCTAGACGTTTTTTTTGTATTTAGTGACATAGGTAGTACTTGTCCTGTTTTCTGATTCAGTTTCAGTTTATAAAAATTGACACTTAAATTATACAATTTCTGTGAACTGAAACATTTGAACTAGTAAAACAGTACCAGTTTTCTCCTTTACATTTATTATGACCAGTAGATTGTATGATTTGGTTATTAGACATAGTGTAGTTGGTATATTTAGTAGAATGCTGACGTTGTCCGATGGGTTCAGACTCTGCTCCGGCTGTGTACGTGCCTTCGAGGACTGGGAAGTCGCTGTTGCTGCACGAGGGCTATACGTTCTATTTGAAAAACTTACAAGCGCATGGTCGGAAGCAATGGTACTGCTCGTCGAGGGACATGGCTGGCTGTCGTGCTGACGTCATCACGGCGCCGGCCCGCACCGGAAACGGCGACATCCTCTTCTTAGTCCGTGGACGGCATATCCACGGACCACCGAGCTATTACTTTACACCGGACGGTAAATATGTTAGGCGTAAGGACGCTTATCACAGATATAGGTAGCTAAACACATTGTACGTTAATATTGTGATCACTTCTTGTGATTTTCATTTATTTTTTATTTTTTTATGTGATCTTTTTTTTTAAATTTTTTTATCGATTTTTTTTCTATTATTGCGTAGTTTTTGCTAGCTTCATGTATTTTTGTATATTTTTTTTAATTATTGGAAAATGAAAACGTATTTTTTTAATCAGTTAAATAACAGCATAATATTTTGTATCATTTTTTTTATTAATCAAATAATATACCTATATTGTAACTTTTAACATTGAAATAATATGAGTTTAGTTGTTGTGAGAAATATTACATAATTATTTAGTTGACGTATTTGATGAGTATTATCTTATCTTAAATGAAATGTTACACTGGGATTAACATAATCCCGTTGTGTTTTGAATACTACATTGTTATAAAATATTTTGACATTAAAATCCATGGTCCAACTAAACTGGCTTTATTCTTTCGTATCAAAGTGATTTAATGATCCAAAGCAAATTAGTTTAGGAGTTATGTTAATTAAAACACAAATTTAATAAAAAATGCCTACCTGAATTTCAATCCTATCACTGTGTTTGACTTATACTTGCAGACAATTGCTTACCTCTTTTCTTTACAACTTCACCGGACTTTAAATTTTCCTATTTCATCATTCATCAGTCATAACCAAGAAATTTGGCGGCTGGTTTTCCTTCTGACACCTACAGAAAACCTACTCTACTGGTTTTGTTAAACTGAATAATATGCTAATTCAGTCAGACTCAAAAACAGCGTGAGAGCTTTCGCTTGTCAGTTTACAAGTTTCGCTTACAAGTATACTTGTTTCCGTGCTACAATTAAGGTCTCTTTTTATGAATATCTAGTGAATAATTAAAATCTTAATCTCTATACTTTTTTTAAATCTATACTTTTTTTAAATAGTGAGTTACACAAGCAGACGCTGGTAGTGTTAAAAACTGTTGCTTAACGGCATTAAATATATCAAATATTACTTTCAACCCTGAGATAGTGATGTTAAGCGCAAAACTCTTATTAAACATAAACTAAAGTACTTCGTTTAAAATTGACATTATAGTCTATTACCGTGAAATAAAGATTTTAATGTCAGCTTCAACCTTAAAGTATTTTATTATTAAGACGGTAGTTGAAAGTTTGCTGAATAATCTATTCCCCAAACACGAACTCGGTAGTGGCAAACACTGAAGTTATGACGATGGGAGGCCTTAAACATAATTGTACATTATAGACAGTGGTAATTAATTAATTAAGTTACATATTTTTAATATACTGCTATGTTTAAAATAAATTGTCATTAGTATCACTGATATGTTATATTACAGTTGAATATTCAATATTAACAAATAATAATATTGCTAGCTAACAAAATGCATTTATCGACAAAAATGTAACATCAAAAGCGAAAAGAGAGTTGGTGGCGTCTTGAAGATTGAATTAGTTTTTTCGATGCAATAACAATTGTAAGGGGATATGAATTGCGCAGTTGTGATGGATCAATACGAACAAAGTTATGAAAGAACAAACTTCGGCAGGGCATGGGGATCGCTTGGGCGTATACAGCTGTCTCCCGCTCAGCCTAGTTACGCCCTGTATGGCCTAATTTTGACGTACGTCTCATTTTGCGGATGTGTGCGTAAGCTATCGTTTTCTAGTCCGCGACCCCGGGCTATGTTTTACGAGAGTTTCGTAGTAACGGAACGTAATTCTCGTTATGGATACGGTTGTTGTGGTAAAACGAGCTGCAGGTCACGTGTTTATGTTTTCCTGGCGATTTCGATTTTTGAATTTGTTTCTATTTTATTTTAAGCAGTTTTATGTAAATAAATATGTTTATTAATAAATTTTGATGTTTATTATGAAGAAAACACCTAGATTATATAGTGTGACCTATTGAAATATTTTGTTTTTTAAACTGGATATAGCAGTTATTATAACCCTTGCTTTTAACCTAAACCCTTTTGTTTAAGAGATCAGCGTATACAAACAAATAAATATGCATTATGCATTTTCCATTTTCTTAGCATATATAAACAGAAACTTCTGTCTTTTTGAAATGAAGGACCAGTTTAGTAATGGAATTTCAAATAAAAGTTCACAACTTTTTTTTATAACAAAGTAAATGGATTGTTTGCTTACTCTTAGTATTTAACTTATTGTTATTAAAGTAATAAGGTCAAAAAGTTGGCAGGTATAATATTAATATACATTTAACATTCATACAGGATAGCGACACACCTATAACATCGATGGTGTTTATAGATTACAAGTATCTGGATAACCGCTCACCTGTACTTTATTAAGTGTCATAAAAACATTGAAGAAATCAATTACCATCACTGATTTTAATAAGCTAGAGGACGTTTGATTTTGCTAATTGATATATGATTTATTTTATTTTATTTATTTATTTATTTATTTTGCTAATTGATATATGATTTAATTGATATATGATCACATTCTGCGTATTTAATGAAAATTCTGCATCTTAATTGCATAGTCCAACTGTAGTATTTGTACTCTGTGAACAGTAGTGAGAGTGATGTAAGATGACGGTAGATAATGGTGGAGTGGCGTGGGCAGGTCGCGCAACACGGGGCACGCCAGCTCCCGGGACATGCGCCACCACCGGGATCGATATCCCCCAGCATCCCACCGCCTCTCGCTACAAATATACGCAATAACTAATGCGCCAACATTTCCGCATTACCTATTTAATACAATCCGATCGTTAGCATAAGGGTGGGAAACCTTCAAAGCACCCATTTTTTTAATGTTGGTACGAGCGGAAAAATGTTTGTAGAAAATCTAAATGTTCCAGTATCAAATTTAGATTATACAAGATTTTTAATTATTTATACGGGATACTCACGATCTCTTTTTATTTTATTTGTCAATATTATAGATTATACAAATTTAAAGCAAACGTTTTTTTTTCGCACTGCCTATTTAATACAATTCGATTGTTACCATAAGGTTGGGAAATTTTCAAAGCACACATTTAGTAATGTCGGTACGAGCGGAAAGGTGTTTTTATAAAATCTAAGTATTCCATTTTCTAATTTAGATTAAACAAATTAAAAGCAGACAAACAAGTATACCTAAACTCATTTATAATTTGTAGGATATATTTTAGGCACATACAGTTATTTAATAATTTGTTTTATTTTTGACACATACATATGTGTATAGATGGGAAAAATTGCAAATGACTTCCAAATTTAAATTATCTTGATCTTTATAGTTCGTAAATTGTTATTCTTAGTAGGTAAGTGCTTATTATTAATAGATGGACAGATAGATAGATAGATAGATATCCCTGGACAAGTTACACAAATTGAATCATAATGCTTGTGTTATGGGTGTTAGTCAACGATACCAATACATAGAAATACTTATATAGATAACAGAATAAATTTAATATACACCCAGACCCGGAAATTCAGACATCTAAATGTTCATCACACCAGCGTACGCGACTAACTATACCGACCAACCGTGAGGCTCGCGTGCCATTCTCGACGGGGGCAGGCATTTGTGTGACAAGTCTGTGTGACAATCTGTATCACAAGTTGAACCTTGGTGTACTTTAGTCCATGTTTATTAACAGGAGGACTATAGTTGAATCCTAGTCTGCTGCAAACGTCGCTTAGTTTACCTGAAGGCTGCTAAAAATTAGGATATAATTATATTTATACAGCCTACCTCCGCTTCCTTTTGGCTGATTTTAATCAAATATGGTTTAGATTTTAAGTTGTCTCTGACATTACATGACGCGAGATAAAATTTAAACACAAGAAAAAAAGTTAACACTTAATACCCAGATACAACTTTTTTGATTAAATTTGCTGCAATTCAATTACTTGCTTTTTTTTAGTTTTTCCCTAATTCATTGTACTTAAAGAATATCATACAGTCTCCATAACTCAAGAAATACATACTCTACATTCTAAAAACTTTGCCAGCTGTTGGCACGTGCAAGATGATATAGTTGGTTTTAATCTGGAAGCTATAAATCGTCATCGTGACCTCAGTACTCGCTCTTATAAAGACCTAATGACTTACATAAGATACTCAGCAGTCCAGGTTGGCACCAACCCATCACCTTCAATGCCTGTGGTCCACGTGTATTTCTAGCTGTAAGGAAAACCAGTTTTTTTACTTGGCAATCTCATAAAAAAATAAAACAAAGGTGTTGGTTGTAGTCGGGGTTGGTACGAAGTGGAAGGCATCTTGGCGGCGGCACTCCATGTGGCTTGTGTGGCATTGTCGCAGCGGCAGCAAAGTGCACTCGCCCACCTGCAGTATCCGGCTGCTTCCGAAAAAACGATGTGATTGTCTCTTAAGGAAACACCTGCTTCAGTATTAAACTATTAGATTTAGACTCAGAAATGCCATATCAAACTTAAGTTATACGGCACTTTGGTTTGCCGTCAGTGGCGTAGCTAGGTGGCTTAAGGCTTGGATGCAAAATGGGGGCCCCAAATTTCGGGTTGTTACAATTTGTTTAATTCATGACAGTTCAGATTCATAGGCCTCTTGAGCTAGTGAACCCAGTGTATAGCACTGCCAGGACGGGCCACAGTGCATAGCTACGCCCCTTGTTTACCATGCACTGTTTCAACCACGTGATACATTTGCCATTTAGTTAATGGAGTTATTGGTGATTACTCAGTTGTGCACAAGCTCAATTTAATTTAATCGCATGCTATCTTTAACCAATGAAACGAGAACAAAAGAGATGGAACATTTTATACATGACAGATTAGTTCGAACATGTCGAATTCAGACATTTTTAATCAACCTTTTTCGAGGAGTAGATTAAAGATCTGTTGAAATGTGTACAAACTAATCTGTCAACACTAAAATTGTTTCGTCTCTTTCTGTTACTTTCATTGAAAGAAGATGGCAATAACTTAAAATTAGTTTAGTAGGTGCGCAACAAAATCACCACTTTTATTAGTTTGTTTGTTATACAATTTAAGTGTTATATGTACTTGTGAATCATGCCATTAGTTAGTTACTATTTGTTACGGAATTAGTTTCATTATTAAGATAGGTTGTAGTGTTTAGGCCTGCCATAGATCGTTTGATTAGAAAATATATTCGGCAGGCATTCGAGGACGAATACGCTGTTGGATTTGAATTTAATTCACTTATAAGGCTCATACGTGGTCTACTTTAGTGTTCCTATAACATGAAGGTACTCTTCTTATCGTGGATGCTTATTTAAAACGTCATAACTAAGATTACGATTGTTGAGCTTATTTTATTTTCCGGTAAAATTATCAATTCCTACGCCTGAAACACAGTGTTTGTCACTGTTTTGTTTTCAACTAGGGAATAAAGTCATCAAAGGACTTTCACGCCAGACTTAAATTCCTGCTTTCGAGACGACAATATTTGACACATTTGGCCTTGCAGTAGTAGGCTATAGATATCCAGATATTGGACATTTAAGCTGTCTGGCTGGTCCACATAAGTTGGGCTACGGTTTGAGCGTTGTGGTTTTTTTTAATGCATAAAGGAAAGTGATCTGATTTGGACCTGTACTGTGACGTCGTCGAACAGAACTAATTTCAAAGAGTAAAAAGACTTGTGTAAGCAATAAGATGGGTTTTTGCGGTGACATAGAATGTTATTAAAATGATAATGCTTTTAAGTATCATGAGACCCCTGATGGTAAAAAATACACTTATGTTAATGATAAAACATATATTAAAGTACTTCATGGTTCGACGTGGTGTTATAAATTTAATTACATTGTGATACTGGCGTATATCAGCGTAACTTTACTCTTACTTAATAGTCTTTGTTTATTAATATGACAGTAGACGTCTTATTAATATACATAAATTGAAGTACTCCAAGGTTTAACCTGGCATTACATTTATTATACTGTGTATTTGATATTTTCCATCGTCGGCGCTTGGTAAAACTTCCAAATATTCATATTTTTAAAGAAAGAAACACTTGTACTGTTTTACTTATCACTTATAATTTATTAGGTACTTTGTAATTAGTAGCCTACCGGTTTCGCTTATACAGCATCATCAGGGCTAAAACTTAAAACTATAAATTCATTATAATGGGTAGATACAAAAAACTTTGATACGTTATACAACGGAGTTGCCCACTTTAGATTATTTCACCACTAAATGGTGAAAAAAGTACCATTTTAGAAAATATTAAAAAAACATGTTTCCTAATTACTCCACTAATTAATTAACTATTAAATTAAATTTACAATTTTTTAAATATGTAAAACTTAATTATTTATGCTAAAATCAATTAATTAAATAATGAATTTATAGTTACACATCAAAAATAATATTGTTGAGTAGTTTAAGTTTTAGCCCTGATGATGCTGTATAAGCGAAACCGGTAGGCTACTAATTACAAAGTACCTAATAAATTATAAGTGATAAGTCAAACAGTACAAGTGTTTCTTTCTTTAAAAATATTATACTGTGATTCAGACTACAATATCGACTTACTTTAATCTTTGTTTATTTATAAGACGGCTAGAGTTTATTTAGTCCTTACAAATTGGACAAGCTACCTAGTTCTCTAAATACCACGACAACAGTTAGGACTGATAAAGGAAGGATGAAGGAGAAGGAAGTGGTTAATTCGTGCATACGAACTATGTTTTTCACACTTAACAATGGTGTTGAAATAGATCACAATTATTTTAACTTCAAAAAAGGGATTAAAGCCGGTTTCCAATACGCCCTACCTAGTTACCTATTTGACTATCCTTCTACGTAAGTTATTATGGTATTTTTTCAGTCTTCAATATCCTTTGCGAGTTGATGATAAACCTTTGTACAAGGTGTAAAGATGTTTTGAGTCTGGAGATATTGTATTAAATCACAACTTTTTGTTTACTTTTTATCATCAAATATCTGGTATATAACAACTTCTTTTAGGGCAAGTGCAAAATGATATTCAATAACATGCTTGAAATTTTTAAAATCTCGTTTAAAATTTAAATTTCTACACCCTTACAACAAAAAAAATTTCGACGCCTGTTTAACTAGACACTGTTTAAAATTGACATCCAACCAGTTACGTGCTACACGTGGATGACGTGGCAACATGTTATTGATTAAGAATCCAATTTTAGACGGTGTTTAATTAAAAAAAAAGTGTTCAACGGGTGTTTAAACTTCTTTTTTTGTAGTAAGACGGCCAGTTTCTATCCTTCTTATAGTCGGTGCTAGATTGAATTCCATTATAGACACAATTTATGAATATCACTTTTACTTTCCACAATTTATTTAATTTTTAGCCAAACGGTTTCGCTATTTAACCATATCCAAGGTAATTACAACTCGCTACCTAATGTAATATGTTGTAAACACCCTAACGCTTAAATAGCGAAACCGATTGGCTAAAAAATAATGAAATAAATTATGTAAAGTATGATTGTGTCTATAACTTTCTAGCTGAAGCTTTTTAATATGTTTAATGGCAGGCCTATTTTGAATTACGTTAATTGCGAGCAATTATCTTTATGTAGATGTTTTGAACTTAATCTATGCCAGTTATCTCCACTTAAATTCAGTGTTACTCCCTAAAGTTAGTTGCAGCTGCTTTGAATTTTAAATCCCGAGTTGTAGTCACTGTGATAATTATAAATAATTGCGCATATATAATTACTTGTATAGTTTAAACAATGTTCCTAGTACCGTGAAGGATTACCTCTGCAAAGTACAATGCCATCCATAGTTTAATTAAACACGTTAAACCAAAACGCGTTTTATTTATTAGAATTTCTGTTAATAATTTTAATTTGCTCCCTTTGTGTTTCTCGCGTGTTTTGACACCACTACACGGTTTAAATCTGAAAATTAATGCAATCGATTACTTTTTACTAAATAGGTCATCAGATAAAATGTTAATAAGCTTTTTTTCTAACTTGTAAGTATATTTCTAGGTGGAGCATGTTACTTATATACTTCGAGGGGTGGACGGCTTCTGTTCTTTGAAGGGAATACATACTTTGTAAACTCAAGAAAGAATAATGATAGAGCGCGTATCCTCTGGTATTGTTCTTCGAGGAAGTCTCGGAACTGTCCGGCTTCGATACTGACAATGTACGACAGGGTTCTAGGACAGGCACCGATGCACACCCATCCTCCCAAAGTATCCAGCACGTATGCGACTGCCACAGCCAAAAGTGAATACCCTGAATAAATTACTGTGATAAATAGTACCAGTGGAATATAATCTATGATTTTAAATGCATCCTGGTACACATATACCTTTATTCAAGAAGCATACTTGGCTAAGTAATGAAAAACGCTGTAGAGTATACGACATTTAGCTATGTGTTTCTTACGTCAAGTCATCCAATTCATGAACAATACCTAGAACTGATATTGAACTAAGTATTGCTCATGAATTGGATGGCTTGACGTAAGAGACGCATAGTTAAATGTCATATACCCCACAACGTTTTTCATTATTTAGCCAAGTAAGCTTCTTGAATACGGGTGATAGTATATGTACTGAATGAGATGCCCAATTTAGAAGAACTGATAAAATCTAGAATCTAGATGTATGCCAAACAAATATATCCCCTGGGTGTAATCGTTAAGGTTGTATAACGATGCGCGTATTTAGGAAAATATAACTTTATTTGTTGAAGGCGAAATAAATGTGCTAGTCGAATTTGTAATTTTAACTATTTATTCGAATTATGTGGCAAGTAGTTAATAGGGAGCTTGCTTTTAGATCTTTTTAGGGTTAAGTAAGAAATGTTGAAAGTATCGATTTATTGTGATTCCAGATTGTAAATTAAATATATTTACGTATAAGTTTGACAAATTCGCCATGTAGTTGCCATAATTTTTCGTTTTAGTGATTGCTTGACGTGATTCCAAGTGAAGTAACTTTTGTGCCAAATTGTAACTCGTATTAAATAATTTTGAATTGACGTTTTATTTTTTATGTCCGCTCAAGCGAAAGACACGACTGGATGATGCCATCCGCTTGCTGTGGGTTTCTACCTGCTTTGGAATTAAAAAAGGATGTCTAGACGTCCTGCTTTCTGATGTGTTTCTATTTAAAATGTTTTTGTTATTGCTTAGAGCATAGGACAACAAAAAGCCGGTTGCAGGTATACATTTATTCAAACTCTATTTGAGACGCATAGATTTCTTGCAATCGGTGGGTTGTTTAGGCATATCAAAGAAGTTTTTGTAAGGTCTCAGTTCCACTGTTATTTAAATAAAAAGAGTACCTTCCGTGAATGTCGCTAGTAAAATGGTGACGGGAATGTGGTCTTGCAAGGTATTTGATATTGTACCTTGTATTTTGTAGAAAGCAACGTATCGGGCTCGCCAGATGTTTTGTAATACCACGGAATGGGTACTTTAGAAGTATTATGAGATCTACAAGCAGATGTTAGAAGCAGGTTGCTAAAATATAACCTAATTTATTACATTACCTTAATAAAGCATGCCATCTTTTTTACGGTAATAGACAGGTTTTATCGACTCGAAAAAAGAAGAGGTTAACAATTTAACTATATTTTTTGCCTACTCTGCCTATTCTGCCTATTCTGTAACAGATTTGGCGTGACGATATGTTTGTATATTTTTTGGTAATGATTGGGAAGTGATCATTCGGTCAATAAAGAACTGATTTAGGTGTAATTTTTTTTTGAAATAATTATAGTCGCGCATTAATTTGGAACCGGAAAAGGTAAGGGCGTGGATTCCATCCCCGGAAAGTTCGTGCCCAGTACTCTGCCACCAGCGATACAAAGATCCTACTAATCGATAGAAATACGCTGATTGAAAACAGGTATCTAGTCGGTATTCGAGCAGTTAGCGTTAATACCTACCTACATGCTTATCATACAGACGCAAATAACAGTAAGAATATGTTTGTTACGAAGGCTTTTGTAATCGGAGCATTTACCCCATTTTATGTTTAGGTTTGAGAAAAGTTGAAATGTTACTAATATATAAAAATGTTGAAGTGAAAATGTGTTAGTCAATCTTTTATGCAAAAACTAGTGAACGGATTTAGATCAAACTTCACAGAAATTTAATTTATATATTGAAATAAAACATAAACTACACTTTATTAACATTTAGTATTGCGGAATATTGCAGGTGCAGCCGCAAGTGGAAGCTAGCTTTTAAAGACTCCGCTACTTCACTCGCAACGGTAGAGTGCATTGCAGACAAACGAGTAGATTATTTGAAACGGTAAAACGTGGTCGAACTCTTGAAAATAATTAGCCTAAACATAACAAGGCTAATTACGACTCCTAGATTTTTTTGCCTAGGTTAGTTTGTCAGTATAATAGTGATTGATGACTATTAGTAGTCTTAGTTATTACAAAGAGAGACAAAAATACATGATTACTTTTTAAGAATTATTAAGTTTGAGAAAGTTTTAAAAATTAATAAGCTAAGTTTTATTGTAAGTAAGAAAGTATCTTTACTCCCATATTCCCGAACAGGTAACAGAGGCGCAACCACGGCCGCGGCACCCAGCTAGCTGCAAACACTAATTCTCACAATGTGAGAGGTGACAAGCCTATCGCCAACCGAGCACATATCCATAGCAATACCGAGCAACGTATTTGTTATTAGAAAATTGGAAGAACCCATTTTTTTGCCCGACCCAGGAATCAAACCCGGGACCTCATGCAGTCAAGTCCAACAACTGGACCGCTAGACCACAGATGCGAAGTTTTATAACAGTAAACATTAAGCAACCACAATGTGGTATATAGTGTTGGTATGATGTATTTTCAATCGACGAAAAATGAAAGAGATTTAAAATCGTTTCGCATAATATTATATATTAGATCACGTAGGTATATATTTCTAGAAAGTAGTCATATTTTCATAATTCTTTTTTTTATTATAACAATTGTCGCCGCTGCGGTCTAGTGTACCGGTGTTGGACTACACTAGTTTTCGGGTTCAATTTCCGGGTTAGGCAACTCAAAATATGTTAATTCTAATAAAAATGATAAAAATGATCTTGTCCTTGATTAGAAAATTGCCAGTTGGCATCGTTTGCCACCTATAATATTAATAAGTAAAAAAAAATTAAAAAATGCGCACATAAAGTACAGTACCTTTACACAGTACCTTTGGGTAATCATAGGTAACCTGGTTGTAACACGGTTCAGACGTGAAAATACATTTTTCTAAATTTTTATAATAATAATATTTAGTTGTTTTATTTAAAAAATATTAAAATTGAGTTGAGTAAAGTATCTTTACGCCCATATCCCCGAAGAGGTTGGTAAAAACACAACCAGGGCACCCACGACTAACCGAAGAGACTAAGTGCCACAATGCGATAGGTGGCAAGCCTATCGTTAACCGGGCACATATCCGATCCCGGGCAACGTTATTTTTATTAGAAAATTGAAAATAGACATTTTCATATTTTTTTTTGTTGCCCTACCGGGGATCGAACCCGGGACCTTAAGAAGTCAAGCCCGACGCCAGACCGGAAGACCACCGCGTATGCAAATCGTCCGTTATGTCATCTCCCTGTTTGCTACTTGATGTTTATTTTAAAATAATTACACAAATATTATAGAATACAAGTTTTAACGTTACATTTCCATGTTAATAGCCATTTTCATGGCCGTAAAATATTAATGACCAATTAAGTGCGTTGTATCACTCGCCACTTGCACTACATATAATTAATGTATGGAAATGTATGTAAGTTATGTATGTGAAACGCAGCTCTGGTTGGAGGTGCGTTGTGGATGCGCCTATTCACACTTTCACGTTAACAATAATAAAAGTAAATTAATAAGCCGTAAAAAGGTCGTAAAGTTAAAAATATTCCGGTCATACGCAGTTTTGTGCAATAGATAACTATTTTTTGCAGTTTGACACTTACGCCCATACGGAAAGTCAATCTTGGAATTTTGTTATTATTGTCATTATCTGTAATGACCTTATTTTGTTTACACGTATTATGACGTTTTGGTATAGTTTTTGGTAATTGCGAGTCATAAGGACTTTTTTACGTTAATTTTGTTAAAAATTAAACGATTGTTTTGGAGAATTATAATTAGGTATTCTATTACAACTAGCAAAACAGAGGATTTTTTTTTATTTTTTTGTATATTTTGTTGCGGTTCGAACTTTGCTTTTGTTTTTAATTTTATTTTCATCTTTATTTTAATATTACAAAATGCAACAGACTAGGTACATAAGGTTGTCTCAAACTCGTACCAAATTTGTATAGGCCGGTGGCTTTCAATCCATTTACCATGGTACCTGTTGTATCTGATTTTTCTTTCTATCCCACAAAATTTAATACCGCATTTTTTCAGTTACATTTTATCCCTTTGCAGCTGAAGATTTCAGGGCAACTGCGTAACTAGACGATTTAATTTAAATTGCCTTGCTCTATTGGACAATTTACCGAGCTCGAAAGTTCTACATTTCTGTGCCAATATCTTCTCTTCCTCACATTTCGCCGCTGGCGTGAAGTCAGCACATGAGTTCCCAAAGAAGAAAGTTCTTGAAGGCAAAAACCTACTTCAGATGAATACCATGGAAATTGTTGTTTGTAAGTAATCTTAGTGTTTGTAAGAATTATAATTTATAGGATACGTTTTACAGGGTGTGCCCAGCAGAAGAGGTTACTATCTAATTCCACCAGCACTATTTCGCCACTGTTAGCTCAATCGAACCGACATCACCCTAACTTAGAGTATATTCCATAATTCTACGTACTAACTAACTCTTCCACGTAACAGACGTTCCTTATATTCTTTTATTATTAGCAATGACAGCGATTGAAGCTTTATTAAAGCATGATTCCGGAGTACCCCATTGGCGATAGCATTGTCGCCTAGCACATTTTGGGACTAACTATTTATGTTTAATCGTGAGTGGCCTGGTTGTACCTCATCGGGAATACGGGCAGGTGAAGATGCTTGTGTTTCCGAAGAAATAAAATATAGACTTCCTTAAAACAAGAGCAAATAGACTACAACATTACCACTTTTGATCCAACATCACTTTTCATCCGGTAAGTAGTGCTGATCTATGCAATACTAGCTGTTACCTGCGGCTTTGCTCCCGTGGCAGTTAATATATTTACTGAACTGGAGAGTTAAATTAAAAACTGTATGAATAATTTATTTCTTCTTAAACATACTTATTTACTTTTAATTAAATAATTTTAATT
Source organism: Calephelis virginiensis (assembly GCA_002245475.1). Lineage (NCBI taxonomy): Eukaryota > Metazoa > Arthropoda > Insecta > Lepidoptera > Riodinidae > Calephelis > Calephelis virginiensis. Next base: position 177,581 of record NJDC01057515.1, on the reverse strand, counting down.
AATAGGGACTTGCATACAAACTTTCAACCCCTATTTCACTTTTCCGTCCTTAGTGGGTGTTTACTCAATAAAACGACCCTAATCACCAAAAATTTCATGGCTGTAACTCGAACAGTTTTTGCTCAGCGGTGATGAATCGTTCAGCCAGGATATGTTACTAACAAATATAGATAATATGTTACGCTTAAAAATTAAAAACGCCCTCTGAGCGAAAACTTCGATTACACGAAGCGTTGTGGCATTGAAAGTTTACGACTTGAGCTTAACATACAAAAGTAGAATACGAGTAGTAGTGATAAAATATAATTTCTATGATTTATGTATAGGTGGATATATGCAACTTTAAGATGTCCGCCAGATTATTAAACATCAAGTAGTGGAAGCAGAACACAGTATACTTGTATGTATGTACCGACAGGATATTTATATACTTTTTAAAAGTAAACTCTTGTACTTTTTAACGACAGTGTATTGTAGTGTTAAAAAAGTGTGTAAGCAATTGGATTTCACCAAGTGCGGAGGTTTAAAATATACTTTTTTATAGGTACCACTTTCTCAGACTTGACGGTAGCAAGCACTAAAGTTATGGAAGTTACAATATTCGTTACTCATGTAGTTCCAGAACTTTTATTACCTCTTACCATCGTCATAGTATCTGATATTCACCTTCTTTAGGTTTTGGCATTCACGTTAATCTTTTGCCATTAGTTAAGTATAAATATGCATCAAATTTACTAAATTCGGGATTCAATTAGTCATAAGTCATAAGTCGTCAATAAGTCATGTCGGGGTCTCGGGTAAAGCGGTGGCCTTATTACTCAAGCTCATGTAGTGAGATTTGGCAGCAACGAGCAAATACACGATACGCTAATTTCTTCATGGTTATTAATTCATTTGTGCACTTTCACTGAACAAAATTGTACAAAATGCCACCAAAGTTGACTAATATATTCAATATAAACACAAAATTCAATAATTATGAAAAAACTTCGACCATCTTTTCTATCGATGGCGCCAAAATTCTCTATGTAATATTCAGCGTAACATGTAAACAGCTAATAAATTGAAAGTACACTTGAAAGTCAAAAATAAGTTGAAAGTACACTTGAAATTGAAAGTATACGTATACGGCTGGGTTCTCCATATAGAGTAGACCATCTGTTTCACTGACAAGTGCTGCTACTATTGCTGTGCAGGCGGAACGAAGTTCGCGGGAACAGCTAGTTTAGGATAAAAGATATGACTGATTTAGATCAGTTACCAGGTAACCACTGGTTGTGCCGTAACCCAATAAGTAGCCGTAACCTCTAGTAACTTTGATTTCCAGGTGAAGATGTGAACTTTGAATGGATAATAGATGTATCTCCTATGTTGTCAAGATTTAACGTTCAATAATGTTCAAATATACTGCTTTTTGACATTGATTGAAAGTAAGTACGTAAGTAAGTTGAAAGTAAAGTAAAATGCAGTAAGAAAAAAGTTGAAAGTACTATTTCATGTGTAGATTCTTACCAATATTGTATGTGTGTCTTGAATATTTTCCCTATGTTTATGTAGAACATAGAAGATGTCAGCCGAGTGAGAAGACAACAGTAAGAATGTACCACGTTTCTGAGCTCCTGATCCTCAAGCCCATCTGCACTGACTTGTTCCCTTAAAAATGTTGGTGAGAGCGATCGTAATTGTTACAACTTACAATGAAAGTTGTTGAGTCGTTGTCTTACATTAAAAGGAATCCTTAGAAATATTCCTATCCCTCTCCCTCCACAATGTGTTGGAAGTGGATCGCCTCTGTGGTCTAGTGGTTCACTGCTGGCCTTGATTACTTGAGGTCTAGGTTTAGATTCTCGGTTATGACTAATCAAAATGTGTTTTTTAATTTTATAATAAAAACAACTTGGCCCGGGATTGGACATGTGACCGGTTGGCGATAGGTTTGCCACCTTCCACATTACCGTCGAGTATCGTGATTCGTGGGTGCCCTCTGCCTAATTATTTGGAAATACGAGCATGAAGATATTTTCTTACTTTTTATCGTGCTTGGTCGTTGCACAAAACGTGACTAAAATTCATAAAAAGTTAACAAATAGTCAACTTTTTAGTCGTAAATTAGATAAAACTTTAAATGGCTGTATTGTGGGTAGTTTCATATTTCAAAGTGATTGACAAATCTGAAAGTCGTAATTTAAAAATTAGATAATATTTTAATTATTTTTCGACAAAAGTATTTAAAAATCCTGAAGCCAAATCGTTCAATGTAACTAGAATAATTCTGGCATATTATAGAGTTAAGACTAAAATGTGACTATTTTTAGTATAAACAATACAGATAGGTGAAGTTCTTAGATTAAAACTAGAGCATTAACCGCCTTCCTGCTAACTGACTCTACCAGCTAGCACTAGGAATCATTTCGGCGCTAGTTCTTTTCAATTATGGGAATGTATGTATGCCTTAAGATAAAAACCCCTTGTACCCTTTCATCTTATTGTATGACTAGTAGCTGTTAAGCTCGACTACTTCGTTCGTGTCTATTACCATTGCATGCCCGAGTCGAGTGGCTAGCGTACACGCCTAACTACGCTGACCACCCGCGAGGCTCGGGTTAGATTCCCGACGGGAGTAGGTATTTGTGTGATGAACATTTAGATGTCTGCATTTCCAGGTCTGGGTGTTTATTTAATTTATTCTTGTATCTATATAAGTATTTCTATGTATTAGAATCATTGACTGACACCCATAACACAAGCATATAATTTGCTTACTTTGGGGTTAGATTCAATATGTGTAACTTGTTCAGGAATATTTATTAAAAAAAAAGTATCTTCACGCCCATATCCCCGAAGAGGCTGGCAGAGGCAAAACCAGGGCACCCACGACTAGCCGACGATACTAAGTCCTGCAATGAGATAGGTGGCAAGCCTATCGCCAACCGGGCACATATCCAATCCCGAGCAACCTTTTTTTTTATTAGAAAATTAGAAAAAACCCAATTTTCTTTTTGTTGCCCGACCCAAGAATCGAAGCCGGGACCTCATGCAGTCAAGTCCGACATCTGAACCGCTAGACGACAGAGGCGATAATAATAATAATATTTATTATTATTATGTAACTTTGCATATTGCCAAGCTCACTCGACCTATCCTTCAAAAGGCGCCTAGATCAATTTAATGTGATATACACAAATATCTTAACGCTAAGTCCCTGTCGAGGTTGGCAGAATCGAGTGCCAAGTGTCACAACCATTACAGACCTGCCTAGCTTCCTCCACATTCATTACTCTTTTGATACAAACACGATGGTGTCTGAGACTTGATCTTCAGATATTTAATTTGATGTAAAGATAGCAATGTGTCGTTGTTTGATGCTGACCGTCATTGTAGTAAAGTCGCCAAATTTATTTAATTATTTTATTTTAAGTTTTTTAATTATACCTGTTAAGGATTTGTGACAAACGCTTGTATATTTTCTGAGTTATTGTTTACTTAAGGCTAGCTCTTGTATATTGTATTTTAATGATTTCTTAGTTTACATTATTTTTTGCAATTTTTTTTTGTTTATTTTATTTAATTGTTTGTGTAATTATTTATCTAATCGATAAAATCGATTGGTGCTGAAGCTTGGACTCTGAGGACGACGGAACGATCGCGCCATGATGCCTTTCAAATGTGGTGCTGGAGACGCATGTTGTGCATCTCATGGACAGCTTGAAAAATGAATGTCGTCAAGGACTCAAATTCCCCACTGTTAGCTCGAGGTTAATTATTGACCTTTTCAGTCTTATCGCCAGGAATAATGGTGACAATTCGGAGAAAAATAATGGTAGTAAGGTCGATATCACGTAGTCGGAACCCTATGCGGTGAAACGACCAGCTCTGAGCTGCACTGGATAGCACCATTGCTGATGGGCCTACGAAGCTAGGGGCGCAATATTGTCTGCAAAATGTTATATTGTATAGGTCAAACTCAAGCACAACTCGAGGAGATGGAATCAATAGTTATTTTCATACTGTAGTGTTTTTTTAGTAATAAACCTTTTATAGCTAACCATAATTAAAGTAAGATTGAATGGATAAAGCTTTATAAAGAAGCTGTTGCCTGCAGCTTTGCCCGCGTGATTAATTGTCCCACAGGAACTTTTTTTCGGGATGAAAACAATCCTATGTGTTAATCCAACTTACCCTCTATGTGCTAAATTTCATAAAAATCGGTTTTACAGTTTTTGGGTACAGCAATAACAAACAAACAAACAAAACAAACAAAATAAACAAAATAAACAAAACAAACAAAACAAACAAAACAAACAAAACAAACAAAACAAACAAAACAAACAAAACAAACAAAACAAACAAAACAAACCAAACAAACAAAACAAACAAAACTAACAAACAAACAAACAAGCTTTCGCATTTATAATATTAATAGGATAGGATTTATCTTATTTATTAAGAAAACAAAAAAAACATAAGGGTTAGTAAATGATTTTGAAGATAATTAATTATCACAAAAACGCATATTATTACATCTCAGAAAGTGTTTGTTGCTGTGTTAAATAGGAGTATATGTAACCTTATGTCATCGACTACATGAAATTCACTAGGAAATTCATATGTAAACTTGTGAATCCTCTCAGTTTAGTTTTAAGGGAATAAACGGAAAGAGATTTAAGAAGATGGAGGCAAATAGTTGTCTATATTGTCGACTAATAATAGTCCACTTTTAATGATACCAGTTTCACCCATATCTTTAAATATAGTATGTGCTTACAGTGCCTTTCTAATAGCAGTTCATCTTAATGTAAGGGCAAAAATACGAGCACTTGTATTAAAAAATTGTAGGCGCGTGTAACGTTCCAAGAGAATGCCTCTGACTTAGAGCACGCAATTTTATAATAGAGCGCGGATTCTTGACCAGATTTTGGGTGCGCCACATTTGAGGTATTTTAAGAGACTTAAAGCTGAACGCACAAGATGGATATTTTTCTTTTATCAAACTTTACTTTCGGCCTCCATAAAAATATATGTTTTGTAATTTAAAAAGCAAAGGAGGCAGGCTCTATTTGATGTTAGGCACATTGTATTGTATATTGGAAATATCTGTAACAGTATCCAGACTCAAATTTTAAAACAATATGTACACTTTTTATCTTCTATTTATGGTTTTCTATGTCGGGTCAATAGTTTTCCCCGTGTTGGTCCGGGCTCCTTTGTAGAATAGACCATCTGCCTTCCTTGCCAGGCAGCTGGCAGCTCGTAAAAGGCGAGCATAGGCTCACCGTCACTAACACCGTGAAATCTGACTAGGCGACTCGCCCGGATTGGTAACACCGCCTCACTTATTCCTGCCGCCGTAACGTCATGACGTGTTTCGGTTCGGAGGGTAAGGTAGCCGGTAAACTTGCTTTTGCTCGAGGCCTAACATCCCGGCCTCAGGTTGGCAACGCACCATTACCACCTTTGGTGTCTCTAGGCGGCGTGAATTTCTTTACATCAGGAAATCCGTCTACTTGTTTGCCTTCCAATATCATAAAAAAAAAAGTTAACTGTAATTCTTTTATGTGACACAAAATCAAATTATTTACCTTCAAGCTATGGGTTATTTGTAGCAAGTATGCTCAGTATATCCTACAATATAGTTAAATCATTACCATATCCACACATTAGTAATTCCGTTAGTCATTTTTGTATGTGTCATATTATTCACTTAGATATCAGATAAATAAGCCAGCCCGGATTTATGAATAGAACACTTGCAGAATGTAGTATGCGCGCTCTATACAATTAATTCTTTAATGTCGTTAAGCTATTACAGTCATAAGCGCATTCACAGTAACAATAACTATGTCAGTAATTGTATGCGTCATATTATACTTACTAGATGCTAGATAAACGAGCTAGCGTCGTGTGAAGAAGACCCACGAAAATGGTTAAGATTATCTTGGTGTATTTAGATATTTAGTAATTTGCCATTTTTTAACCAGCTTCAAAAAGAGAAAGTTAGCATTTCGACTGCATATGTTTCTTTTTTCTATGTTTGTTCCGCAATTACACGGCCAGTAAGTTAACGATTTTAAAACCGCTTTTTTTTTTGAAAAGTCGGTCTTGATTCCAAGGTGGCGATTTCTGAGTTATACTTAATGCATTCATCCATCCATGCATCCATATGGAATAGGAGGCAAATGAGCTGGCGGTTTCCCTGATGGCAAGTGATCTCCGCCGTTCACAAACAGCTGTAACACCAAGGGCCACATGAGTTCATAGTCGTCCTTTTAAAAACAATTAAGCTCTTTTCTAGAAGATCCACAAGATATGTTGCGGAAAAAATGCCACCCCTAAGAGGTTCCACAACGGTGTAAAATATCTACGGAAACGCTCACAGTATATGAACACCATGTAACAATATAAACATTTCAAGTATTTTAGAGTTTTCTACATTACTTCATACAATTTATTTACAAACACTTGTACTTTTCACAATATATTTTTATTTTTATAGGTTAGCCAACCGGTTTCGCTGTACAAGCGTCATCAGGGCTATGTAAAGTGTTTGTAAATAAATTGTATCAAGAATGGAATTCCACCAAGCAGCGACGATAAGAAGTATAGAAACTACATTACTTCACATAGCTTTTGAAACCCCCCTCCTCTTTCCCTTATGATACGATGTCTTGATTTTTTGACACATCCTATCCCCTTTTTTCGTGAGACATATTTCTGATCACGCTTATGCTCACTTATAGAATCTATTACTTGTAGCAATAAAACCTTGTTGCGTATGTCAGTGGGTGGTAAAATTGATCATGTTGCTTTCTACAAAAAAAAAATTACGCCTGAGTTCATCACAAAGTGGATGAACTCAGATCTCAGGAACTCAATATACACTGGTCTAATGTATATTGACCTGATTTTTATTTATTTTTATAATGTGACAAGACACGTCATGTTTCTACTTTTTGCAATAAATAGCGCCATTTTAGAAATTCCTGATAGGTTTTAATAAAGCTAGGTATTTATTACCAATTCGACTACTGTCGGTAGGTAATAATTACCTAGAATCAATGAAAATTTTCTTCTTCTTCTTTTATAAATATGGTTTTCGATCGTTTTTCACGACTACTTTTCCAAGGTCAAGTTGGTTAATTCTTATACAGACATTAGTCACTATGTACAAAGTCATGTTAAGTCAGGGTCTTGAGTAAAGCGCTGGCTTCGTTACTCAAGCTCACCTAGGAGATTTGACGGCAGCGAGGAAATAGACGACACACTAATTTCTTCATGATTATTTCATTGTGCACTTCCACTGAACAAAATTAATCTAATTCCCACCTAAATTAACCAATTTCACTCAATATAAACACGAAATTCAATAATAATGAAAAAATTACGACCACCCTCATTCACGATGGCGTCAAAACAAATGAAAATTTTAAAATACTATCGTAATAATTATTAACTGCGGATTTTTTGGCTGCCATTTTTAGAGTCTCACATAAAAACACATAATACTTGGCTAAATTTTGTTTTGCTGTATTAATTATGTGATGTTTAGAATTCAGTCTACCTTAAAATATATTTTACCAATAAAGAAGAAAACCCTAATATCGGTATTTAACCACGATAACTTTGTGACAAATGTTTCATCATTAGCCTCCCCGGTTTTAGTTTTCCACTTTTTGTACATCAAAATTTCTAGAAGTAAGTATTCAAATCAACGGAGACACGCTTTCCCCCCGCACAGCGTGTCAATTGCTGTCATAGCATAATATGTACTCGCTGTTGAGAGTCTCACGAGTACAGATGTAGCGTTGGTAAAATTCCATGAAACGTGACTTTTATGTTATTTTGTCAAGAAATTGTGCCATTCAACGGATGGACATATTTTTGGTAAGATTATTTATTTTATTTTAATGAAAAGTGAACTGCTGTAGTACGCATCACGTATTAAATAAACAACAACTGAGTTGAACAAATCTCTAATTTTGTCGCTAAGCCATTGCAAGGGTCCTGGGTTTGATTCACACTAGGGTAGATATTTAAAACATTTAAACTTTGTAGTTTCAATGTATTTTCCAGTCTGTGCGTTGAAATCTTTGCGCATACACAAGGAGAAGATTTAAATCAATACTATTTCTTACAAACGAAAACGAATTCCCTGCTGGAAGGCCATTATTTTTAAAATGGATCTACTCTCATTAGGTAGTTTGTAGCAACGTACGCTTACAGTTTTAAAAATAATTTTATTTACATTGCGCAGGTGACGGCTTGGTTAAAACCAAAGCAGACCGGTTAGCTCAACAGAGGCTATGCCAGAGACGCAAGTATTTAGAAATAAAAAATAATCCGGAGCTGCATGCCTTAGAAAAAGAAAAACGACGTGCCAAATACTTAAAACGTAGAGAACAAAAAAAACTTAAATCAATCATAGAAAAAAGTCCACGGGAACAACGACAACAACGAAAACAATGGAAAGAAAATTCGAGAAATTATAGACAACGTCGTAAACAGAAAATATTACAAGACCTTCCTGATATACAAATAGTTAATGTTCAAGGTAATGAAAGATGGGAAGATACTAAAGTTGATACTGAAGACCCTATCAGTTTATTTAAAAAAAGAAGATTTGCAAAAAGCGAAACGGAAGATAGGATCCAGAGTTAAAGACAAGAGATAAAAAAATACAATGTTACGATAACAACATTAACTCACTCAATAATCAATATGAGGTTGAGAAAAAAATAAAATGAGAAAGCAAATGAAATGAAATGAAATGAAAATTATTTATTTACGGAATATGTGTGTAAAAAAGTTGTTATAAAGATATTTAAGAATACAACATATTCTACCACATTGTGGTGTGAAAATATTTAATAAAATTTACAGAAGTTACATATTTCTATAAAAATGTACATTTAAATCACAGCCCTTATTTACATTTATTTATGAACATAACTTCATAATTTGTTATAAATTAATTTAAAGGTAGATTAATTTTTAGTCCTATCTACCGTACACTACCACCGTTTCCAAACCTAGCCCGTCGGGAGAAGAAACGGCGAAACAAACTCCCCGGCAACCATGATTTTATTACTTAAATTAGGCTTAAATTTATTAAATATATATATATATTTATATTTCGAAATCTTTTTACTGGTAACAAAAAAGGTAACTCTTAGCACTGCTAAAAGTGTTGCACGAAAAAATCGACCAGAAACAAATGGTAAAATAGGCTATTCTTTTTTTTACTAAACATTGTCTTTTTTGGGTGCAGCATCCAAAATCAACAAATGTTTACTCGCTTGAGCGCATAAACATTTGTAACACACGAATGTGGAAATATTAATCAAATGCCTCAATTAATAACAAAAAAACTCAAATGAAGTAATTACAAAGTTATGTGTATTTGTGATCAAAGGACACGAAATTTTCTAAGAAGAGAATGCAAAATTTGCAAAGATAAAACAGTAAAGTTTATAGAATTTTCTAGTGGTTTAAATTGAAAGTGTTATACCTAAGTGGCAAAAGTAAGCAAATAATTAATAAAAAAAAAGTAAACGAAGTTATAGCAGAAGTGGTAATAAAAGAAAACTAGTGGTAGCTGTAAAATAATGAATAAATACATAACATTAAGCTGCTATAAAAGAATTAGAAAATTTAATACATTCGTTTCTTCTGCATGTCTATCCCAACACAACATCGTAAAAAGCCTTAAGGAATGTTTATCACTATTAAAAGCAGTAACTTACGTAGATTTTTCGGAAAATTACGCACTAAAGTATGCAGAAGAGGTTCAACAAAAGCTTGAACCTCTTTTTAGGGAAAGGTTCTGGGGAAGTCAATAGCAAGTTTTCCTGCATACATCGGTCATTTACACATTTAGTTTTTATTTAGGGGTTGTATCACCAACATCAGTTTCCAACATAAGTAGTTGTGTTTGTCATGATGCAAGAGATATTTGGTAATATTTGATGGCGCTGATAAAATATGATAAAACAGGATTTAGAAATTAACCATGTTATAACATATGTATATGTATATGTTACGTATGTATGACTCAGTACGTATCTCAAATTACTTACAATTATTCGGAAGTCGGACATAGGACAGGTCACCCTGATGCAGTAGAAACCGTTTTACCTGCCGATAAGATGCGATTTTAATACGTTTTGTAAAATGTTAAAAGAAAATGTCGATAATGTCGTTATAAAGGTAATAACCGAAGAATCTATTTAAGAAAAGGGTTAAGACAAGTTAGTTATTTCTTTTGTAATATTAATGAGCGTTGTATACATGGTAGACATACTGGATACTATGATATTAATGATTGAGGTGATAAAGTAAGCAAAGAAAATATATTTGATAAAGAATCACTTAATCTAGTTAAAAGTTATGTTAACCACAACTAGATCTAAAAGAGTGAACAACAAAGAACCAATATACTGGCAGATATAACCTGCAAAAACAATGAAGATTTAGTGTCAAATCTGAATTTACCGTCTAGGTACATTTAAATTGTCAAACCAATATTTTAATAATAACTACTCATATTTTGTGATTGTTCTGATAATATTTGAATTTTAGAAAGTAATTTAATGCTCACTCAACAAATACGGCGAGGGCCTAAAACTGAATTTAATTATGTATAAGTTTTAGGTTTTTTGAAGTTATAACTTCTTTAGCGGCGTTGCGCACTTTTTTTGGAAAGGGTAAAACCTTTTAAACTCGCGTCAGATCGTCAGAACGTAAGACGGCGCACTGCGCATGCGCGAATAAGACGGTGCGAGATCTAAAATAAATCGTAGATTCATTGCTGCTTTGTATTGCTTAGATATTTCCGAAGAGTATAGGATGCTCAACGGATAATACGCTGCGCTGCAATATACCTATCTTGTCATTCTCACAGATAGCAGATACATATAATATCAACAGACATTGCTTTATTTGTTCTATCTTGAAAATAAGCTTTATGTGTAGTCGAGCAATGTTCATTGTACAGATAATATGACGACGCTCCTAGTCGTCACGTGGTCTTACTTTAGCGAGTTTTTGTCAAGCCAAACGCAGCTTATTGATATGAAAGTAATATTTGTGCATAAATACTTTCATACTGATAAAGCAATTCGTGCAAAGTTATTCACTAACCATGCCAAAATATCAAAAATGCACAACGTTAATATTCAAGTTTTCACTTCTGCCGGCACTCCCGGAGTGCAACCCTTTTTTTATCTGTATAGTGAGTATTTTTTCTTATTGTATTACATATTCCAATAGAGAAAGATACATAGAATTATTTTAAAAATAATGGTTCTAATAAGATATTTAAATGGATTTTATGTATATGAATTGAATGGTACTGATATCTGTGATTGTTAAAATATATTGACTAATTATTTTGTAATTCGTTAAGTTCGTATAATCGGTTCACAGAAACCAAAGGCTAAAAATTGTACTTATGAGAAATGTTTTTGTAATTAAGGCACATACGAAGTATGTATTTGTAAGGTGCGAGGGAGCGTGTATTTTTGGCAATTTAACTTTAACTTCTCCTCTCTGATCTCGGCGCTGCAGTCTAGTGGTTCAGGTGTTGGTTTTGACTTCATGAGGTCCCGGATTCGATTCCCAGGTCGGGCATCGGCAATTCTCGAATCAGGCGACTGAGTTTTTTTTTTATTAAAATGAATGTTGCTCGGGATTGGATATGTGCCCGGTTGGCGATAGGCTTGCCACCTATCACATTGTGGGACTTAGCGTCTTCGGCTAGTCGTGGGTGCTCTAGTTGTTCCTCTGTCTGACTCTTCGGAGATAGGGGCATGAAGATATTTTCAAGTTGAACTTTAGGCATCTGATGAATATGTCGAGTTTTCTGTTGGATTGCAATATATAGTTTTTTCACAATTATTTGGTTGATCTATGTTACTCAAATAATTTAAAACACTGTACTTGATTCTATCAAACCAAAAATTATATTGGTTTAGTTCTATATCAAAAGATTTTATTGCATTATTTTTAATAAAAGTTTATTCTAAATATATATGTCTACTTCATTACATACCTAAACATATTAAATCATTTACACACATCCATTCAATATCATTCATGTGTATTTTTATGGTTTTTCTTAAAAATATGATACTTAAAACAAAATCTAAATATGATATAATATTTGTTTTTCAAATCATATTCATTTGGTTGGTGCTTATTTATTTTCATAATGAAATTGAAAAATGACTCTAAATTCATCAGAAAAATACATATAATGAAAATCCACCCAGTAATTTAATGCTGCTGAACTCAACCTTATTGAACGTGGCGCCATCAAAAGAAACGAAAGACAGCGGTACTTTTACGTCATCATTCTTCATTCCTTATTATGAGCCCCCCTACTTAAATCAGAGATGGCAGCACAATGAATGTTTTATGTTTTGAAGAGAGTAATCACGAATAGAATGCTTAGCAGTTACTTTACTGCAATAGTGATATCCTCGTGATTTTAATGGGAATAATTTTGAACACAGCTCTCTTTGATAAAAAAATATGAAACGGCTATTAAATCGACAATTGCTCGTAAGAGGCGAGCATAGGTTAAATATAGGTCAGACCTATAAGACCACTGGAGGAGGCTGTTCAGTAACTTGCCCGGATAGGGGTCCATCTAATTAACTCATGTCTCTGTAATGGCTCGGTCATGCTATACGCCATACTTGTCTCTTCCATCAGGACACCCAGGTGTTTTTTTGCTGACCTATCACAAAAAAATCATGATCCGACTAGTTTTTGAGTTATACTTAATAGTGAATTAATATTTTGACGACCTCATCATTGACGAAATGTTCATAAAATGTATGTGGGACCATTTCGGAGCCATTCTGTCTTTCGGAAACATAATTACCAATCGCATAGTAGGTACCCAACGAAATAGTTGGAATCGGTTTTACACTTTTACGGCGCTTAATTATCATTATACTAGCAACCTGTCCCAGCCTCGCATGGGTAGATAAGCTTCTATGTTATTATACATATAAACCTATTTTTTTTAATTACTCTGTTAAAAAAACAAATCAAAATCCGTTGCGTAGTTTTATAGATCTGCTGAAGACATAGGTGCAGGCAGCGGAAAGCGACTTATACTTACTATGTGATTGAAAGTGTGTTATTCTGACACGGCTAAACAGCTGGACCTATTTAGATGAAATTTGATTTGCATACAATTTATGACCCGAGTTCAAACTAAGGCTCTTCGAAAATCAACTCTGAAAGGAATATAATCTGCTTATATATAAAAGAAAGCCGTGCTAGTTACACTATTTATATCTCAAGATCGGTTAAACCGATTTGGCTAAAGGTTGATAGCGAGGTAGCTTAGAACCAGAATAAGGACATAGGGTACAATTTATCTCATTCAAATACGAGGAAACTAAGAAAAACAATATTTTAATTATCCTATACAAAATAAACGGGTAAAGTTTGCTGGATAAAAGTGAAAAAATATTAGTGTTGGATAAAAGTGTTAATGAAAATCGTCTTTTTGAAGTCGTGGCTAAACTGCTAGTTAACTAGCTGTTGCACGCGTGGTTAACGGTCCTACAGGAACATTTTTTTATTAAGAATCCAAGTTACCTTCTATGTGTGTGTCAAATTTCATGAAAATCTGTTCTTCAGTTTTTGCGTGAAGGAGTACCAAGCAAACATACTAACTTTTGCATTTATATTAGTAGGACTAGTCCTCGTTGAATCTCTCTTGTGTCAAGTGAAGAGTAATAAAACTAACAGTGATGTGGATTATAGTTTCAGATGTTACAATTGTAACCTCGCGGAGAGGAAACCCCATGGTTATATATAATGGTTGTAACTTCACCAGGGACAGAGCGTTTGGTGAGAAAATAAGGTGGGTGTGTGGGAAGAAGAGGTGGTGGCAGTGCACGGCAACCATCACCACATTTGACACGACAGTCATCAAGACCTCTGGTTTCCATAACCATGGTTAAATGAAGTTATTCTCATATGGGGATTTAAATTTGAAGTACGCACAAAAAGTGCAGATGACGCAATGAGCTGAATACTTCAGACTTAAATTGGCAACACACTGGTATCATTTCAAGTGTGTTTCGTTGAATGTACCTGGCGTATTCTTATATTTCTTTGTCTTACAATTCTGTGAAGAAGACTTATTTTCTTTTGAGTGAATGTGAGACTTTTTTGTCGAAACAATAAAATAGTTGTCCCAATTTTTTTTATTCGGGTTTAACTATGTTTTTGACCTAGATACTTTGAATTTACTATTTTCTTGTTATTGTTTGGTAGTCAAATATTGCGGTCGCTATTCGTATTGTTGTGTTTGGGAGGATACTTAAAATATGAAGAAATAGTATTCGATTTATCTATCCGGTAGTCGGATGTAGTTGCCTAGATCTAGCTTTCGTAATACCATGAACAATGGGCTAGTCAGGTTATTTTTTTAACTTATTCCAAAACAATATGGTAAAGCTTTAATTATTTTTAACATTTTTTCATTCACTTGATTATACATACATGCGACATGATTTGCATTTATATTGTTAGTACAAGACGCCAATATTCCAGGGGACGAAAATGGAAAGGTTGAAAAACTATTTCTAATTTTTTAATAAAAATATATATGGTATGTATTCACAAATATATGATTTATTTATTATTTGAACCGTCTTTTTTATTTATTTTAATTTTTTATAGGCTTATCCCAATGACCACTTGGATGGTCAATGTGAAATAACTAATATCCATTTCTGTTAAAAAACGGATTACACTATTTTTTATTAATTTATTTTGCACAAAAGTAGGCTTTTTTTGAAATAAAGTTTCATTTAGAATTTTAATTTTTTATTAATTTGGATAAGTATTGAAATAATGATGACATGATATTTTGATACTGGGTACAAAGATCGTAGTATTAATAATAACCAAATCAAGTACCATAGGACTCAGTCTCTACCAAAACGCAAGTTTCGACTTAAAGGTACAATTCTGACAGCCACCTGCATGCAAACAAAATTAAACTTTAAGAGTCGCACTGAGCGTCACTATATCAAGAATAGCGGCGCGATATAAATGGTTGTCAACATAGATTTATGCTCCCTCAATATTTTTATTATTTCCAAATTGCCACATATACAACCAGACAAGTTTCCTGATATAAAACGCACAGTGCCTATAGCATGCAGGTCGAGAGCTGAACGGCTACTGGCAAGAGGTAACCCACAACGCAATGTATGAACTCGCGAGAATTGCCGGCGTAACTTACCTACGTTAAGAGGTTAGTGACACCCCTTGGCTCTAGGACGCCGCGCTTCACAGTGAGGATCAATTGATCTTGCAGTGGGCTGCTGGCTGGCTGCTGGCTGGCTGAAATTACAAAAATTCTGACCTACCCAAATTTCTGTTGATACCTTGGTTTACTATTTACAAATAAAATACTAAAAGTCGCCAATGATTCCATGTACGATTCGACACATGTTCGTAATCAAAAGTTTTATGTATCTATCTATTCTATCGTGGGACTTTGTTTTTTATGGAGAGTCAAAGGTCTCTACAAGAATTTGAAATTCCGAATTTGTGCTATTTTTATATCAAAATTTACCAGTATTATGGTCTTACTCTGTAAACTTACATACGAAAGATGCTTAAAGCCCAACTAAAGTTAGTAAGACACTGTCAACACAATCATAGGACAGAATGTCTGCCGGGTCAGTTAGTGGTTTATGAAACTGCAGGTAACTATGGCGTGGAAATATTACAGGTATAGTTTTTGTGACGTCGAGAAGAGGGAACCCCATGCTCATATATAACGGTGCGAACTTCATCCGTGAGAGGGCAGTCGGTCCCAAAGTAAGATGGGTCTGTGGTAGGAAGAGACGCTTGCAGTGCATCGCGACGGTGACCACCATTGAGGGAACAATCGTAAGGACGTATGGTCACCACAATCATCTTTAGCAGAGCCCCTGCCACCTCCGGAGAATCCGAACTGCTCTTGTTGCTGTACATTGCAAAGCAGACATCGAACTCCATTTTTGCTAATAAAGTAGTTATTAAAGTAAAGGATCACTTTGGGTAATTTAATTAAAAAAATAAACTCAAAATCGAGCCTTAGGTACATAGACGTTTCAGAGCTTTATGAGAACTTAAGCATTTTTAAAAGTAGCTAATTGATTTTTTTTCTTTTATGGCAAAAATGCTGTATATAATAAATATAATAATTATTAAAATTTGAGCTAAAACCACATATAGGACTCTTGTGGACATGCAAAAAATCCTTTTGCAGTTGAGAATCAACAAGTTTTTTCGTAAGGAGTAAGTTGTAAGATTTTTAAATATCTGTTTTTGGCTTTGGATTAAAACATCTTTTCTAAAACTTCAAAAGCAATAACTGTATTTTTAGTTTAGTGACCAATATTTTTTGAAATTATAAAATATATTCTTCAAAGATTAGCTTATATAATAATTATAATAATAACATTGTAGCAGCAGTCTTGAGGTGGCAGCAATATGAGTGTTCTTATGACTTATACATGATTGTTTATTGTTAATTAGTGTTCATTAATGTCATAATTGTAGTAAATAGTGGTAGTAATTCTGTTGTTCACAAACTGACCTTATTTAAGATGCATGCTATCTTTTTCAAATGAAAGAAAAACAAAAGAAATAGAACATTTTAGACATGTCAGATTAGTCCGGACATATCAAATTGTGATGTTGTTAATCAACGTTTTCCACACATCAGTATAAGTGTCGTGGACAGACTAATCTGACAGCATTAAATGTGTTTTGTTTCTTTCTA
Organism: Calephelis virginiensis; assembly: GCA_002245475.1. Lineage (NCBI taxonomy): Eukaryota > Metazoa > Arthropoda > Insecta > Lepidoptera > Riodinidae > Calephelis > Calephelis virginiensis. The sequence continues at coordinate 160,777 of NJDC01057515.1, read as the reverse complement.
TTACTTTTGTTGAAAGAAGATGGCGATAACTTAAAATTGGTTTAGTGAGTGCTCAATAAAATTACCACCAGTCTGTATAGAATTCGTCGAAGTAATTAAGTTGTTGTAAAATAATAATGTTAACAATAGACATTACTTGAAATACCATTGTTACATTAATTGTAAATGAAATGTTGGATTTACTGATAAATACGAAGCTGTAAATTAGTGTATATGATTAGGCTATGAATTTGTAAGTAAGATGCTCTTTTTGTAAAATTGCACTTCAATTAATGAGATTCTTAACCCCCGACGTATAAAGAGCGAGTTGTCGAGTGTGTGTGTGTGACATGGTCGAAATGGTTCTTAGCTAGAGAGTATCTTCACGCCCATATCCCCGAAGAAGTAGGCAGAGGCACAACCAGGGCACCCACGACTAGCCGAAGACACTAAGTCCCACAATGTGATAGGTGGCAAGCCTATCGCCAACCGGGCACATATCCAATTCCGAGCAACCTTTTTTTTTTTTAGAAAATTGGAAAACCCAACTTATCTTTTTGTTGGCCGCCCGGGATTCGAACCCGGGACCTCATGCAGTCAAGTCCAACACCTGAACAGCTAGACCACAGAGGCGATATCTTAAGATGGTTCTTAGCTACATTACAAATACAGGTCTTCGGGGGTTATTGCAATTAAAAAATTGCAATAGTTGATACTTCTGCTAAGTTTGAATTACTATGTGCTGGATAATAAGGCAGATATAGATTTAATTATATTTTAATGAATGTGTTTTGTAACTTTTGTACGAAAAGAATAATGAGTATGGAGGAAGCTTAGCAGATTTGCAGGAGTCGTGATACTTGGCACTAAATATTCTGTCTACCCCGCAAAGAACTTGGTCTGAATATATGTGTATATGTAACTATTTTTTTTTATAAGTTGGCTCTATACTACTTGTTCTTACAGGTGGTCGAGTTTAGCAGCGACTCGCCCGGTTTGGTACCACCTCCTTACCTATTCCAGCCGCCATAACGTCATGACGTGTTCCGGTTCGGAGGGTAAGGTAGCCGGTAAACTTACTTTTGCTCGAGGCCTAACATCCTGACCTCAGGTTGGCAATGCACCATTACCATCTTTGGTGTTTCTAGACGGCATCAGGAAATCCGACTGCTTGTCTGCCTTTCAATATCATAAAAAAACTAGATATATTACGCAGTGTGATAAATAGGATATTTCACAATTGTATATGCGTACTTATATACAATTGTCAATAGTAATAAGTATTTCATGTGCGTCTAGAAAATAACGTGATCGGTTGTTGAAATACTTTCACTTACATACATACATTTACATATTTTCACGCCAAGTCCCTTACGAGGTAATCAGAGAGCATTGAGTGCCTAGGAGGTATGGTCAGCACAATCATCTTTAGCAGAGCACCTGCCACCTCCGGAGAATCCGAACTGCTTTTGTTGCTGTACATTGCAAAGCAGACATCGAACCTCTTCTTTGCTGATAGAGTAGTTATTAAAGTAAAGGATCACTTTGAGTAATTTAAATAAAAAAAACTCAAAATCGAGCTTTATACTTTCACTTTTTGTTCATATAAATATAAATAACATAAAGCAGGATAAAAATCGGGTTTTAAGCTATAATCAGTTTTAGACTTTGACGGCAGTATAGCAAAATTAATACTAATCATTCAGTCTTTACCTGAGTTAGAGTCGTTTGTTAATAAGACTTGTGAGTTTAATGCAAGTTTAACCTCGTCTTAATATAAGGCTAGATAAAAAAGTAAATATTGAAATAATTTTCTTTACTTATCAACTTTTTATACACTACACTTTAATGCTTAATTATTTTTATATTGGTAATAACACTCAATGTTAAATACTCGTATTTTTAATAATGTAGGGAACAATTGAACAAAGGACGAAATGTGATTTTTATTAGTATTAAGTACGTTTTTTATAACAGTATGCCATTCTAATACTCGCTTTCTGTGGTCTGTAATTTTGCGCCTACAACATTCAACAACTCTGAGCATACGGCTTTTATTAACTAGGTCCAGATACGTTCTTTTGTCTGTACTGTATCTCCGTTTGTATCCGTGCTGTGGTCCAAGTACTCTGCCCGTAAAATAGCCCGGATCTCCATCGCTCGTTGCTGTTTCTTCATTTATAAGTCAAGTGTCGTCTGACGCATGTCATCGATGTCTATGTCGAGAACTTGGCGACTTCGCGTCCTTCATTGTTATTCACGATATTATAACCATTGGACCGAAAAACCGACTAGCGATAGATTGAAGCGTATCTCTCGTTGATCGAGACACAGATTACAGTATCGTATGCAATGGACATCCACACTAGCATTCTTCCATTGTGATTCTGATACGGTGCGGATAAAAGAACATAATATGAATATAGCTTTACGGCCAATATTAATCATCAATCCTAATCCAAAACTTGCTGTCCAAGATTGATATTTTGATCCATTTTTATGTTATCGCTTGCCAATAACATATCTGTGGACAGGATAAATATGGCAATGAGGTCTGGGATAGGCTGCCGGATACGCAGCTATATAGATTGCTTGAAATCCATTAGATTGAGATACATTATTAGCATTGGCCGTTAGACCGTTTACTCGCCTGTCTGTCATGATACTGCGGACGAGATCCTTCACGGAGTTTTGACGCCATCAAGAGAAAAGATGGTCGAAGTTTTTTCATAATTATTGAATTTCGTGTTGATATTGAGTGAAATTAGTCAATTTTGGTGGCATTTTGTACAATTTTGTTCAGTGAAAGTACATAAATGAAATTATCGTGAAGAAATTAGCGTATCGTGTATTTTCTCGTTGCCGCCAAATCTCATTACATGAGCTTGAGTATTGAGGCCACCGCTTTACCCAAGAGCCTGACATGACTTACTGACGACTTATGACTAATTGTAATTGATTAAAATTGATATAAAACTTGATGCGAATTTCTACTTGACTAATGGTAAAATACTAACGTATAGGCCAAAACCTAAAGAAAGAAAGAAAAAGAGATCCTTCACACGGTGCGTGCTAGACGGCAGACATTGACCCTGTATTATTTACGCCCGTATCCCCGAAAAGGTAGGCAAAGGTACAACCAGGGCACTGACGACTAGTCGAAGACTCAACATCCCACAATGTGATACGTGGCAAGTCTATCCAACCGGGATTCCAGGCAACGTTATTTTATTAAAAGAATGAAAAAATATTTTTCCTATTTAATTTTGAAAATATTAATTATCCAACATTAGCCGAAGATACTTTACTATGTTCTATCATGTTATATGTGCAAAACTTTCACCAATCGGGCACTTATTCAATCCCGGGCAACGTTCATTTTAATAAAAAAAACACAGTCGCCTGATCCGAGAATTGAACACGGGAACTCATTTAGTTGTTGGCGACGCCGGACCAGTAAACCACAGAAACGATTAGGTCTTATATATTTCTTGTACATTAAAATGTATTGTACAAATAAGAGTCAGTTACAGGGAGTTTCTTAGACATATTTTTTTAATCTCGTTTTGTTTTTAATTGTTACCGCATTACGGGTCGTTATCTATGATGGCTGTGTCTTCAATATTAGATGGTTAAGAGTCTGACTTAGAATCTAAGCAAAGCTTGATTAAAAATATTTTTGTCTGGAAGAGATTTCTTTAAATGAATAAAGTAAGAAGTGAAACTTCTTAACAGAAGTTACTGAAAACAAGTTTCACTTGAAAAAAACTTTCCATATCGTCAGATCTTCAAGCTAGTTTCAAACAAAAATCAGAACGCAGTATTAATTTTCCCGATAACATACAGTAGTTATTTTGTGGAGTGTAACTAGAGATCAATGATAGTAACAGGGAAATGTTACGGTACCTTTCTTTCATATATCGATAAAAAAGTTTCACTTCTGATATTTAACGACACGCAGATGAAACTGCGGGCGTGAACTAGTACAATATTATGATCATTCCAGACACAAACGTGAATTGCCTACTTAAAAAATATAGTGATGCTATAGATAAGTTGTAAGTATTGATTTAGGTTTTTTTATGATAATGTAAAAATAATTTGTTGTTAATATTTGTAAAAAAATACAAAATAAAAATTAATTTAGAAAAAAAATTCTTTCATTTTTCACCATTTATGTGCACCAATTCACAAAATGGTAATTTAAGGGACATTTTGTCAAATGATAAATTTGATGAGTATTTTATACCATTGGTGTTTGGTTCTATAACAATTAGATAATAATTGTAATCTCAAGTTAACTGTCCACGCACCTTGATTCAGGGTATTTAAACAAAGGAGATGGATCACGTACACCGACGTTCCGCATGCAAAGGCTTTTTAACCGAACCTCTTTTTAATAAATGCATCCGTTTAACTTGCGTGCGTGCGTGCGTGTGTTTGTATGTGTGTGTGTGTGGTGTTAGAACATTTAAATGGGTGGACCAATTTGGAAGTGGATTTTTTTGTTTGTTAGCTGAGGTAATCGAGACGGTTTTTAGCCATGTTACACATTGATTTTGACGAGGGTTTTAATTTTTTTTAATTTTTGTGTTATTATAAAATTTAGAATGTTTACTCTAGTTTAGTGTGGGTATTTCCAGATACGGTGCACCATGTATTTGAAATGAGAGACCGAAAATTTTCATTTTATGATCTGGAGATTGCGCTTCATCAGTGTTCTAATGATTGATTATAGATATCCTCTTCATCATATCGTATCATATCAGCAATTACATTGATAACATAAATTTCAAAATAAACATTAAACAGAGGTTCTGCCAGGTAATAGGTACTATCAAGTAATGTCGCGCCACCTGTCACTGGCACATGACGGTGAATAAAATAGTATTTCATATCTTTACACCAAGCCTCTTGTAGGGAAGGCAGAGAGTAATGCAAGAGTCACGATTTCTATAGGCCTACCTAGCTTTCTCCACACTCTTTTCATACAAACAAACCTTATTTGGTGACTCTTGACGTAATATTTTGGGTTTTACTCGAGCGATTTGGTCAAGCATCTGTATAGGTACTTACAGTCATGTATAGAAATGATTGTATGTATACACCAGTTCAAAGAAGATCAGTGACGTAGTTACATATTAGTTTTTGGCAGCTGAGGCCAGTGCTCAAACTATAATAATAATTGAGTAACATAAACAAATAACATTTTGAATTTAAACCCAAAGTAAATAAATTATATTTTTGTGTTGTGTTTTCGTCAACGATGCTAAGAGAAATACGGTTATGGCAATACATTTAATAAATACCCAGTACCATAAATCACGATGTTCGTCACACAAATATGTGCTCCTCTGGAATCGAACCCGAGCGCGCTATCGTTGGCGTTGAGACGGTAACATTTTAACGCCTCGAAAAATCTATTTAAGATTATGTGTTAAGCCTTTAAAAGAAAACGAATGTCGAAGTGTGCCATTTTGGAGGCTGCTAAATATTAAATATAGTTTTAAGAAAATGTAAATAGTAAAGCGACAATACAAACTGCCATTGAACAAACGGGTTCATATGATGTTCCTAAACTTAGCCTTAAATGGGGATTCCCCGATTAATGTTGCTGTGATAGTTTTAGTACATGCGCTTTATGTTAGTGATTAGTTTTAATCGATTGCAATTTTTATGGTTTTCTTGAGGGTAGGTATATCTAGGTATATACACATACGTGTGCGATTTTATTTTGTTAATTTTACGTTGAATAAATCGATACTATATTTGTTTTGTGTCTTAATTTGTATTATAAATAGATAAAAACTACTTCGTATGTGTTATACGTAGATAATGCATTGTAGTTTTAATTTTTTTGAATGTAACGTTGTAGTATCTAAAAGTTGAATTAAACGTTTTAATATACTAGTCTGGCCACAAATACTGTCACTGTTAAAAAAACTAATATTACTTTAAATTTGGGATTTGTCTTCTAAATGTAATATTAAATTATTGTTTTTTCTTTATAAAAGTAAAAAAAAAGATTTCTCATAAAGATAAAAAATAACTGTTTTCACATATTCGCGCAAATTCGTGGCCGTGAGATACAAAGAACAGAATGGCTATAATAGCAAGCAAATGCAATTCTGAAACTCCCACTCCCCTTGGTATAGTAAACATTTACGTGTAAAAAATGTTCACTAGTAATGAAGTGCCATGATGCAACTTTTCCGGGGAGGGATCCACCGCTTTACCTATCCCTGCGACCGTAGTGACAGTCATGTTCCGTTCCTGAGGATAGGGTATCCGATAAACTTGCACAGTAACATTAAAACCTCAGCAAATATGAGCGACGCACCTAAAACATCGATGGCGTCTTTAGGCCACGGCTTCTCTCACCTTCAGGAGGGCCATGCGCTCGTTCGCTGCCTTATCACATAAAATAAATAATTTGTAAATAAACCACCTCTGATTGTATCAATAATCTGACCGTCCGTAGTATTCGTACGACAAAAGCAATCAACGCAGCGGAGGCGATTCGAAGAAGCGCTATAATTTATTTCGAGAAATGAATGTAGCTTGTAGTAGGTATCTAGAACCACATCGCTTATTTTATTATTTTATGAAATGGTATGGTCTGAACGCATTAAAAATTTGAAGCGCCTTAACCAATCCTTCAGATTAACAATGAAGGATATTCCCATGGAGAGTTGGCACGTATTCGTCATCAAAGTTTAAAGAACTAAACATAGAAGATAATTATGAATGAGTTACATATATTCTTAATATGTATTATGTGTAAACTAAAACAAATTATTACACTTGCAAATGTTTCAGGATATTAAAAACACATTTATTCTTTTAATAATATTTATGTCCAGACTCGGTATATTTAAGCGCTTACAAATATATTGTACCGATAGTATAATTTAGAACCCAATTGCAAAAGCTTTAGGCTCAGCTAACTACTGGACAAAACCTGGTGAATAAGTTACTTTTATTAAAGTACTTGTTCATTTACTACTAGTTGATTAAATAACGCTTATAGTACTAGTATATATTTGGCGACCAGGTTTGTTATTCTGTATCTTTTTAGTTATGTTCACTGGGTAAAGTTTACATCAAATAGCTGTCAAATGGCGTGTTTTGTATTTGCTATCTCCTGTGACCAACAGAAATACAGTAGAGATAGCAAATACAAAGCACGTCATTTGACAGCTATTTGATGTACACTTTAACCAGTGTAGTAACTAAAAAGATACTGAATAACCCACATACACTTACAATAAAATTTTGTAGGGAATAAGATCTAAAGTACAGGGCAAGAATTGTGTACTTTTTCTCTCATTGTCAGATTCATGTTAAGTAATCATTAACGTGTTTTAAAACTGTCGGTTTTACGATTGCAGATTATCAGAATGGTATACTCATACCAGGAAGAAAAAAACATTTATTAATGCTAGACTTTTATACCTACTCTCAAATTAACTACAGCGGCCACTGGGTTTGCTCGTCTAAGTCGCAGGGTTGTGCTGCGAAAGTTAGACGAGACAGGAATGGAATGATACAAAGGATAAACACACTACATTGTCATCCTCCCCCAAAGTACGTGGTGAAAAATGGTATTTATTTTAAGGTTTAGCTTTTTTCGTTAAAAATCTCAAAAGTGAAAGCGCATATTTTGTGGATTTTAAATTTTATCAAGCAAAGGAGGAATGATGTAAAAAATAGAAAAGTAGGTGCCTCTTAATGTACGCATAGTTTTAAAATAATTTAGTAAAATTACGAAGAGAAGAAGGCAAAGGAGTATCACAATAACATATTATGAACTAAAATTTGTAAAAAAATGTAATTAGTGATGCAGATAATTGTACGAGACTGAAAAAAATTCCTTTTAACTATTTAAACGTGCAATTAATATTTCGCCCTTCTTGTTACCTATGTCTATGCAAATTGGGATACGAAGCTTGTTTTTTGGCGTGTAGAAAAAATATAACTGAATCGGAAAAATATGTATTTCGTTGCTTAAAGTTACTGTAAGATATTTTTATAATTCGGAAATCACAATAAAAATAAAGTGCCTATGTTTTCATGTATCAAGAAATTATTAAAAGACCCTCTAACTTTCGACATGTTGCTACTTCAGACAAAAAATGTACCCCTGCAAATGTACAAAATTTCCAAGATTAATTTTATTTTTATTTGTTCTTACTTTTTAGTGGTTAAAGTATTTAGATTGATTTTAATTTCACATGTTTTGTCAAATATGTCAGGTGGCATCTGCCGTGCCGTGTTCTTATTCGCTGACCTCTAACATAAAAAAGTATTTTTTCTTTATTTTTGTTAAGGTAAAAAATATCTAAAGATATTTAAATAGTTAATTTATGTGATTGTTAATTTTATACATTATTGCAATGTCACATTTAATACTTTAAGAGATTTCTAAACAGTTTTTTTTTAATTTTGTTGCTATAATTAAGAAAATAAAATGCAATGCTTTTAGTTTAAATATGCGTATTATTTTAAATAAACAAAATAGGAGGAACATAATATCCATTGCTATGTTTTAGACAGTATGTAACTGTACTGGACGTAATGTAGACGTGCCATTTATTTTTTGATATACTCGTAATAAATAAAATTTGAGACAAATGTGTATGTTTTTTGTATGTACCTATAAAAACAAAGTTAACAGTATACTCTTATCCTTGTTGTTTTTTGGTATCTATGTAATTTTCTTAGTTTTTTCTGACAAATACGACATAATGGCTGCAAGAAAAAGTTTAATGCCGGCCTGATGTGTTGCGGAACACTTTATCTTAGCGAAGACTGGAAAAAGATATTACGCTATAATCTTCAACAGTTAAAGAAAGATTAAATACAATTTTCAAGTGAAATCTGATTACATCTTTGATTATATAGCATCAGGTGGTGATTTGCAATTGCCGTTCGGAAATAAATTAATTAAATAAATAAGTATCTTCACGCCTATATCCCCGCAGTGGTTGGTAGAGGTACAACCAAGTCACCTACGATTACACAAAGCCGAAGACACTAAATCCCACACTTCGATAGGTTGCAAAGCTGTCGCTAAATGGGCACATATGCAATCTCGGTCAACGTTACTTTTATTACTTGAAAAAATCACATTCTTATTATTTTCGCCTCTCTGGTCTAGGGGTCCAGGTGCTGCTGTACTTGACTTCATGAGGTCCCGGTTTCAATCCACGGTTCGGGCAACAAAAAGAAAATTTGGTTTTTCCAATTTTCTAGTATAAAAAATAAAAGTTGCTCGGGATTAGATATATGCCCAATTGGGGATAGGCTTGCCACATATCACATTGTGGGACTTAGTGTCTTCGGCTAGTCATGGGTGCTATTCAGGGCTATCGAAGTAGGTACTTTGGATAAAGAGAAGATTTTTATATGATAAGATGATATGGATGAACTACCGTAGCCTATAAGCACAATAGATGTTCGGTCGGCTTGCGGTCGGGCTGCTATTCCTATTCTTTGAGTTTATCGGCTTCCTTCTTGACAAGAACACGTGAATATCATTATGGTGACAGAAATTGATATAGCGATGAATTATGGATCACTACCAGGCATTCTGTCATCAGATAGATGTCTTGTTGGTAATAGACAATAGCCCCTCAATCCTATGCTCACCTCTTACGAGATGCATGGCAGATAAGTAGATAGTCTATTCTACTCAGATCAGGACCAATACGGGCCAAATTTAACAAGGAAGCTAATAAAAATTTAATAATTAAAAACCGTATGATCATAATTAAATAATGGATAAATAAATAATTATAATTAAATCACTCGGATATAATCCGAGGGTGATGACAAGTCTCCGAAACCGTGTTTGTATGAAAAGGCTAATGATTGTGGAGGAAGCCAGACAGGTGTCCAAGGATCATGAGATTTGGTACTCGATACTCTCTGTCTCCCTGTAAGGGACAAGGTATGAGGGTATGTATGTAAGTATAATTAAATAATTTAGGTGATTAATTACACTAATTCTAGTATTACGACTAATACGTCATACTACTACAATTGTAGACAAAAACTATAATAATTATTATTTACATAAAAAAAGAATTATTTACATATGTTAGTCAATCTAAAATGGAATCTGAAGTGAAGTTACGATTTAAAAAGTGTTAAAAAGATAACTTAAAATGCTTAAATTTCAGTGGGTAATATTTATAAAATACCAACAAAACGGGGAAAGAGTCTGCTCTTGATCGATGGGTATACATATTCTCAAATAAACCACAGCGCTCGATGGATATGTTCTTCCACAAAAGCTAAGCAATGCAGCGCTCGACTTCGATATGAAAAAGATGGCACACTGATTTTCATACAAACAGAACATAGTCATCCGCCTAAACGCTTATTACATCCTGGTACTGTCGAAACTGGTACCCTAAGTAATATTGAAGCTTATGTATACCTTGCCAGGCCCTTAAACGAATAAATTAATTAAGTATCGCCATTATGTTATTTGTTATGTATTTATATTTTAACTAAATTAAAAGAATGCTTAAATAAAGTTACCATTATAAATGTGTATTTGCGGTTTACTCTTTCGCAAACTATAAAAAAAAATGAAATCTGTACACGCACATATCACATATTAAAGAGATTTTCAGAATCGGTTTAGAAATTACAGAGACATCCATTTAAATAGGTTGACCGCCTCGAGTGGCTAGCGTACATGCCTAACTAATTCGACCAACTGCGAGGTTCGGGTTCGATCTCGACAGGGGCAGGCATTTGTGTGATGAACATTTAGATGTCTGCATTTCCGTGTCTAAGTGTTTATTAAATTTATTCTGGTATCTATTAAGGTATTTCGATGTACTAGAATCGTTGACTAACACCCATAACACAAGCATATCATTTGCTTACTTTGGGGTTAAATTCAATTTGTGTTACTTGGGCAGGGATATTTGTTTATATAATCATATTATGTATAAACAGAAAAATCACAAAAATATAAAAAAACATGACTATTTTTGGATCCTTAACTAAGTCTTCTCAAACTGAAACACTAAATGTAATCCTTAAATTCAAGTTTTTCAATGAACCCCTGACAATTCCTATATAACCTAAGAACCATCGCAATCGCGTTAGCTTAAAAACAAAAAAAAACACCGCATCGAAATCGGTCCATCTATTTAAAAGTTACAATACCACAGACAGACAGACACATATGCATACACAAGCACAGAGCCACATGAAAGTTATAACACCCTTCGTTGTTCATAGGGGGTTAAAAATAAGTTAGCTATAAAGAGGTTAAATACATGGAGCTACAATTGAAAAGGAAGCATACCTTTAACTTTATTTTAATACTACACTTGATTTGTTATGTTTTATTTGAAAATTTACATATTTAACGACATGTTTCAGGGTATGATATTATTAAAATACCAACAAAAAGTGGAAAGAAATACCTCCTCATGATTGGGGGATACACATATTATCAGGTTAATTATAGCGCTTCATGGATCTGTTCTTCTACGAAAGCAAAGCACTGTGATGCTAGATTCCGTCGCATCAAAGATGGCACTATATATTTTACATGTGATAAACATAACCACCCACCACCACAGTACGTTCAAAAAGATGGAATATACATCAAAGTGTAAAAATAAATCATTTTTCTCATAAAGTTACTGAAATGTCCACAGAATTGTTCTAATTTTACGTGCATTGCGTATAAAACAATGTTTAAACACGTTTAGAAATATATATAACCATTTTGTTATTTCTATCCACACAAGTACTGTTGTTTGTTACATTTTTTTTCTCTCCTCGGCACTTAGTGAAACTGCATTGTATCTTAAACACATTACAGTTCAATAAGTAAAGAAAGTGTTTTTAGCCCGGTGAAGTTGTACCGCGAGGTTGGCAACACATTAGTCATTTAAAAAAAACGACGGGTTGACTCCGGGAGTGCCTGCAGAAGTGAAAACTTGAATATAAACGGTGTGCATTTTTGAATATTAACGGTGTGCCACTTCATAATTTACCTCGGTCAGTTAAAATAGTATTACTTATGAGATAAAATATGATGAAACATTTAATTTTTCAAGCTTATACTTAATTCAATTCAATCTTAATATTAATATTAACAGAATTCCACAATCGATTCGTGAAGCGGTTACGAATAATCGATATTGGGGGTTTGGTCTATATAAGGCGCAATCGAGGCGGCGGCAAATCACTCGTGTGTCGTCGTTTGTACGGTACGGTCGAATTCCTGAGGATGCCTCGGTGGAGACGCGAAACGTACGTCGAGTGCGATTTGGTGTTCTCTGTGGTGAGTGCTTCGACAAAGTTGGCGAAGGACGTGACAAGTGGTTTTGTTTCCCGTGTTCGGACTCTATTTGTGATCCGGTCGCGGAGGTGGGAGGTGGGAACTTTAGGTAGGGTTGTCACATGTAAAGAACGTGACAATTTATATTGTTTCCCGAGCTCTTCCTATATTCGTGTTCTGGTTGCAGAGGTGGGTGATGGGAACGTCAGTTAGGCTTTGTCTCAGTTAGGCTCTGTGTCGTTTGGAGGATTATTTGCCACAACGGTTACACTGCTTATGCGGAATTAGCAAAATAAAGGCTTATTTTACATCTTTTTTAATCTTAATATATATAAATTACGTGTCATGTTGTTTGTCCGTGATGGACTCCTAAACTACTTAACCGATTTGAATCAAATTTGCACACCGTGTGCAGTTTGATCCAACTTGAAAGATAGGATAGCTTACATCTCAATTTATACTTAAAAAATTAACATCACGCGGAGCCGGAATAGGCAGCTAGTATAATATACGAGGGGCCTTCAATAATTATTAGCCTCATCGCCCCATGGCGTTGTTGTTACAAAAGAGTTTTACTATCGTGCA